>JAJOZX010000007.1:1285000-1342500 GCA_023014485.1 Bathynomus jamesi | reverse complement strand
ATTCCATTAAAGAGGTCTCCAACCCCAAATATTTTTCTCTGTGGTGGTTTTAGTTTTCCATTCATGAAATATAAAAGGATAGGAAAAAATATATGTATGCACCAGTACAAGGGGGGCACACGGAAAGACCAGGAGCAGGTAAAGATGCTACTAGCTCTAGCTGATTAATTTATGTTAACACAAGACATAACAGAAAACGCAAGAAAAAACAACTGCCTAGATTTGGTATTCACAAACAACAGCAACCTAATTGATAATGTAGTAATATACCCAACTATAATATCGGATCACAACATTATTGAAATAACAACCAATATAAAAGCAACAGGAAAGGAAAGAACACGAACAACAGAAAGAAGCAAATTCGAAATATTTAATTTTCACTCCAAAGCTATAAACTGGGAAGGTGTTGCATCCAGCATGGAAGTAATAGATTGGAAAACCATCTTCGATGCCAAGACAACGGAAGAGATGCTAGTAACCTTAGAGGAGAAGACGCTGGAAATTGTGGAAAGACATGTCCCAAAAATACAACAAAGAGGAAAGAGAAGCTGGTTCAAGAGATAAAAGAGGTCATTGTTCCGAAAGAGAAGAAGAGTGACTACAAAATTAAGTAACTGAAAAAATAACAACATCAGAAAAATACTGTATTAAATGATAAACTGCAGGTTATCGATTGCGTCATACGGGAACTAATTCAGAAGCATACAGAAAAAGAAGACGACGACGCTATAGAAGCGATAAAGATTAACTTAAAGTACTTCTATAATTTTGCAAAAAGAAAGTCGAAAAACCATGCGACTATCGGACCTCTGAAAAACGAAGACAGTGCTTTATCTGATGATCTAACAGAAGTATCTGAAATATTAAGAGCTCAATACGAATCATCTTTCAGTATCCCAAAACTGACAAACTGATATGCGCTAGAAACACGTTCTTTGGAGAAGAACTACAAGAGGAAAGTATAACGGAGTTCGACTCTACGACAGATGATATTACACAAGCTATAGGGAAACTAAAAACACACTCAGCGGCAGGACTGGATAAATGGAATGCCACACTGATCAAAAACTGCAAGAATGCAATCGCTGAGCCCCTATACTGGATATGGAGACGATCACTAGACACGGGAGAAATACCGGGCATCATGAAGAGCGCGAACATAGTCCAAATATATAAAGGAGGAGATCGATCCGAGGCCAAAAACTATAGGCTAGTGTCGCTTACATCTCATTTCACTAAAATATTTGAAAGAATAGTTAGACAGAAAATCTGACTTTTTGGAAAAAACTCGGAAAAAATTAAATTACAACCAACATCGGTTTAGGTCAGGCAGATCATGCCTATCATAACTAATGAAACACTACAGCAACATTATTGATGCACTGGAAAGTAATGAAAACTATGATGTAATATACACAGACTTTGCTAAAGCGTTCGACAAGTGTGACTGTGGAATCTTAATACATAAACTGAAATATATGGGAATAACAGGAAAAGTAGGGAAATGGATATATAATTTCCTTAGTGAGCGGCGGCAAGTCGTTACAGTACAAAGAGTATCTTCATCAGAATCCGAGGTCCTCAGCTCAGTTCCACAAGGAACAGTATTAGCTCCACTACTCTTCATAATCATGCAAAGTGACACAGATGAGGACGTTACCAGAGACAGCGCAGTAACATCCTTTGCCGATGAGACAAAGATCAGTAGAAAAATAAGAACCCCAGAAGCTATAGGATCTCTACAAACCGACATGAACAGAATCTACAAGTAGACGGAAGACAACAATATGAAGTTTAACACTGAGAAATTTCAGCTGTTACGGTAAGGAAAAAGAGAGGACCTAAAATCCGTGGAATATTATACCCCAAATGGACAGGAAATTCAGAGAAATTCTAAAGCAAAAGATTTAGTGGTTGTAATGACTGATGATGCGAAATTTGAAACACAAAATAAGATAGCAGTAAACAGAGCAAAGAGAATAACTGGGCAGATACTGAGAACCTTTAAATGAAGGGATAGGAATATAATGATTCCTCTAGTGAAAACATTGACCATACCCAAATTGGAATATTGCTCGGTCCTAACATGCCCATATAAAAAAGAAGACATTAGACAGCTAGAAGGGATTCAGAGAAGCTTCACAGCCAAAATCAATGGGTGCAAAGAACTAAATTACTGGGAAAGATTACGCGAATTAAACCTATATTCACTGGAAAGGAGAAGAGAGAGATACACCATTATTTACACTTAGAAAATAATGGAGAAACTAGTCCCTAATCTTACTCTGAACACTATGACTCCCCAAACAACAGTGGAAAGTAGAAAAGGAAGACTGTGTCGTGTTCCCAAATTAAAGGCTAGACAGGGAACATCCTTAATCCTGAAAGAAAATAGTTTTATTGTGAGAGGACCAAAACTGTTTAATCAGTTTCCCAAAGACCTAAGGAACACGAATGGTGTTGCGGTGGATATCTTGAAAAGAAGATTAGACGCCTGGCTCAGAACAATCCCCGATGAGCTATTTGAGGTGGAGAGTACAAGGAACCAACTCACTACTTCACCAGGCCAACTCAAGAGGAAGGGCAACAAGCTTGACCTTCGTGAAATGAGGAATCATCGCACGGAACATTTGAAAGGGTGAAAGATATATATATATATATATATATATATATATATATATATACAGGGAATCTGTGTAACTAGAATTTCATGAAATCCCTAAAATGTTCAGGGATTTCATGTAAGGTTAAGTCGTGATATTTTCCTTAGTTTTAACGAAAATATCACGACTTAACCCAACCAATCGTCAAGGGCATACAGTTGACCTAACCGGGCATTCAATAATTTTCCCGTAGGTTTAACGGAAATATCACGACATAACCTTACATGAAATCCCTGAACATTTTAAGGATTTTACGAAATCCCTAGTTACACAGATTCCCTGTAACATAAATATATAGTGATGCTCATAAGTATTCGTGCAGAGAAATATTTCAGTTATATTCGTCCTTATCTTTTGTACCATGCATACGATAGTCATGAAAAGTTTACCGTTCGTTTGTAAAAATTTAACAAATAAGATATTAATTAAACTCTAACATATAATGTAAAACATCAAAGAATTTGAGGAAAATAAAAAAAGAGAAAACGCAAAAGTATTCGTACATTTACTTTCAAAATTATTTAATACTTTGTGTGTTCACCTTTTGCTTCAATGACTTCACTGATTCGTTTTAGATATTTTTTTTACAAAGTTTCGACATCTCTCAGTAGAAATTTTCGTCCATTCGTCTGAAGAAAATTGTTGCAATTCATTCAGATTCAGAGAGTTTATCTTACCGACAGCTTTTTGCAAATCAAAATTATAAAATCTCGATTAAATTGAGATCTGGGCTTTGACTGGGCCACTCGAGAAGCTTGAAATTCTTTTGTTGAAGCCATTTCATGGTGCTATTACTTTTATCTACAGAATCTACAGAAGCTAAGGCTAACAAAGACCCTAAGAATCACTCTAAGGTTAGCCCGAGAGAAAGGAAAGAGTAAGGGGTTAAGAGAAGAGAATAAGGGGTTAAGTAATTAGCAACATCTATCACTCGTGCGTTAACATTCATTCAGAAAAAGAAAAAAAAGACACCATCATCATCATCCGCCGGCCACTGCCGACAAGTCGGCAGTACCCAATTGCGCCCATTCGCAACTCCCGAACTGGATTTTCTTCTAAATTTTCTGATATAAATTCGAATTCAAGATTCCATTGATGACAACAAGCTTTCGTGGATCAGAAGCACTGAA
This sequence comes from Bathynomus jamesi, assembly GCA_023014485.1. Taxonomy (NCBI): domain Eukaryota; kingdom Metazoa; phylum Arthropoda; class Malacostraca; order Isopoda; family Cirolanidae; genus Bathynomus; species Bathynomus jamesi. Next base: position 1,338,704 of record JAJOZX010000007.1, on the reverse strand, counting down.
ACATCCTCAAAGAAGCAAACTACCACCACCACCATATTTAATCGTAGGAAGACTATTTTTTTCTTCGAACGTAGTACTTGATTTTCTCCAAACATACCGTCGCTCGTTCTTCTCGAATAATTGAATTTTGGTCTCATCTGTCTAAAGAACTTTCTTCCAGAATGCAAATCCATAATTTTGATGATCCTTGGCGTACTTTAAACAGTCTCTTATCGATAAACAGCAAACTACTGATAAAAAATTTTAATTCGTCAAGCCTAAGATGGACACACACATTATTAAATAATTTTGAAAATAAGTGTAGCAAAACCTTTGCATTTTAACCTTTTTTTAAATTTTCTTTAGACTTTTTAATGTTTTACATTTTATGTTGGAGTTAAACTAATTTTATTTATTTGTTAATTTGTTCCAAACGAATGGTAAACTTTTGATAACTATCGTATGCGTGGTACAAAAGATAAGGACGAATATAACTTAAATATTTCTCTACGAATGCTTATGAGCGCCACTATAAACTATTAACCTCGTTTAAGTTCCGTGTGTTGGTCTCTCTTCACACGAAGGTGAAGCTGGTGGCCCCGCCTCTAGGCCTGGCTTGGTGGATGAGCGAGTTGCTCTCTTGCGCTCTCCACCCGGCTCATCTGGTACCGTCCTTTGACCCCTGTAATTCATATATATATATATATATATAGGTGCTGGTTAAGTGTGCGGTCTACCTAGCTTTTAGTTAGCCTTATAAGGCTAACTAATGAAACTATCACGACTTAACCTAACCAATCGTCAAGGGCGTACAGTTGACCTAACGATTGGTTAGGTTAAGTCGTGATATTTTCGTTAGTTAGCCTTATAAGGCTAACTAAAAGCTAGGTAGACCGCACACTTAACCAGCACCTATATATATATATATAAAGAGGAAATTGTAGACATCAATCGACCAGGGAAGTACTCCTGGGGAGGACGTCACGCAGGAGACAGGAAGTGCTGGAACTCCCGTTTCTCCTGTCACTGTTCTCCTTCGCTGATCTTTTCCCGTGTCTGTTCTATCCTGTGAGCAGTCCATCATGCTCTCAAACACACACTTCTCCCTCTATTCCTCACTACACATAAATGCATCTTACACACCACAAAATCTTTTCAAAATTAAAAAAATTTAAGAGTAACATTTTTTGTTTCTGGCTCTCTTCTTCTCTTTCTATGGAAGGGTGTTTTTTGGCATTCGCCCTTGGCTCCTCCTTCCTGTATAATATATATATATATATATATATATATATATATATATATATATAGTGTATGCAAAAATTGGCCCCACTAAATTAGAACCCATCATCTTTTGAATGGAGGGTGAGGGAGCTGGCCACTACACTACGCGAAAGTGTTATACGTTTCTTCGGGTGTTTAAATGTATGACAGGTTGCGGTAACTTTTATACCGTCGTATGTACAGCTAGCGCCCTGACCCACCCTTCAAGAGGTGGTGGGTTCGAACCATGGTGAGGGTAATTTTTGCATTATGCAAAATCAAAATTGTGCGTGTTCATACATGATATTATTCCATTATATATATATATATTTTTTTTTTTTAATTGGGGTTGTTTACCCTCCTTCGCAACATCTAAGGTCATATGACAGAGGGGACCTACAGCTTTACGTGGGATCCGAACCACGGGTTGCTACATAATCTGGGCGCAGAGGACGGTCTCCCATCCAACTACTACCCAGACCCAATGTCGCTTAACTTCGCTGATCTCCGGGAAGCGGTGTTACAACATCGGCCACGACGTAGCCCATATATATACATATATATTTAGCGGGCAGACAAAGGCCAACACGCACCCTCACCCCTCACCCCCCGGCGCTGCAGTAAGTTCCAACTCGCTTTAAACGGCGCCTTGTTTCATCAATTCTTTGCCCAAATATATTCAACGGTCCCTTTTCGGTCGCTGTACGGAAAGTCATTTGGCAGGAACCCTAACGACGCGCCCTATTGCACCAGTGAACTCTTCCTCAAGCACGACGTGTGTTTTTTCCCCCACTCCTACGGGAAGGCCTAAAAAGCATTCTCCAAGTAAACAAGCACGCACTCACACACACATCCACGCAACAAAAGGGCGTACTGCAAAGCACAGACACTCCTCAGGCACAGGGTTGGCGATCCCCTGCCTTTTTCAACTGTCTCTTTGCATCATTCCGTGGATTTACTACCCCTGCTTGTTTCCTTGAACGACGCTTTTTCTTTCCCTTCGGCAGGAGCCAATTCATCGAGAACTGCCATGCGACGAGTTTTGGGCACCGCATACGAACTCAATACAGTTCCCCCCTGCCCCCTCCTTTTCTCCCCCATTCGCTCCGCATTCCTACCGTACCTCAACCCCCTCCCCCTCCCGTGGAACCCCACATCCCAATACAGCAGCGCTTCCTCTGACCATCTCCCCGCTCCGAGACGACCCTTCACTCCCTCCTGCGTCAGTAATCCCACGACATACCAGGCCCAGCGTCAGAACTCGGAGTGGCCTCATCAGTTTCACTACGAAATGGTAATTCTTCTTAGTATCGTTCCTGTGCAGTCTCTGAGAGGGGACTACTTGTAGTAGGCAGACAAAGGAAATTTCTTTCCCCGCCATTCTCAAACATCATAGAATCAAAACAAAGGCTACACACGTGGGCATGAAACTGGCCCACACAGGAAACACAGATTCTGTGGTATTTCCCGAAGCGACCACCAGAGGACGTCACCAAGACCTATAAAATGCAGATTCTTCCTCATATCATTCTCACTCCTCACCTGCCACTTTCTCGTCTTGGTCGTCACGTTTCACTCTCAGCACTTTCATCAGTAGCACCATTCGTCAAGCCACCCGCTCTCCGGCCTTCGCCGGAGAGCGGCCTGCTGCTCCTCCAAGGCTCCGGTCGAGCCTACACGAAGTCTATCATCATGTAAGGCTCTCGCTCCGCTCTTTACTCTTCGTGAATCTCTTCTTTCACAAAGCGAATCAACACTTGAGGCGATCTACAATTTCATCCCGCTGGAAGCAAACACCACTCTACCGGCGTTATCCTTCTGGCCCTGGCTTCAATCATCCTTCACCACAATTCGATCGGCGCCCGTTCAACAAGTATCTCAACAGGCTCTCAGCACATCCTCCTTCACGTAAGCCCTCAACATGTCTTCAGAGTTTATCCAGCGTCGCAGTAAGCTTCTTGTCGGCCCTCACTCGGCCTACAGTGTTTTGTTACGTCGTGTTTCCACAAGCTCTGCCTAATCGCGTAGGCCCTAAAAAGTGTCTTCAATACCGTTCAAACTAACTCTCCCGTTAAGACCGCAGTAGGCCTATTTCAAGTGTCGTACCAATATCGTAGTTTTGTATCACCCTGTTATTGTGATCATTTGTATAATTTACTTATCGTGCATCCTATTGTTATTGTGCTCTTTTATGCATTTCATTCTTGACGGCCTAATCCATTTGCTGTACAACCGTACGTGCATTATTTCAGTTGTCAGTAGGCTTTCATTATTTATTCTGTGTTTCCTTTTGCATATCTCATTAGCCTATCTAAGTTAGTGTATTACTTAACAATTAGTCTGTATAACCATTCCTTATTTGCTAATACTCAGTCATCTTTAGCATAATATAAATGCCGTTATATAATTGTTAATCATTATAAATACCTTTATTGAACTGTTAATCGCTGTGAACAAATAGTTGATTTATTTTACTAAATAAACACAAAACCACAAGGTAATTTCTAGTGGTGCACCGATTAATCGGTATCGGCATCTGGCATGCCGATATTAGGAAAATACCTTGTATGGCCGATTAATTGGCCATGCCGATACCGATTAATCGGTGCACCACTAGTAATTTCTCTCTCCTATTCAAATATTGTTTGTTTGGCTGTAGGCCAAGCTGGTGACCCCTAATTATTCATTTTAATATCATTCACAAATAGAAAATTGAAGTTGTTGAACGGCGTTTGTAAATCGTTTGTATAGTTTTTGTGGAAAGGTGTTTCTGTTCTGCTTTTGTTTGTAATGTTTTCTACAAGTTTGTGTTCCTTCTAATAGTCCACTATTTGTCTAATATTAGGCCCTTATTAGTCTCATATAGCGCCTTTGTTGAGTGGTTGAGGACTTACTTCTTATGGAAGTGGAAGGCAATCGCGTTCGACAGACAAGTGAAGAGAACCGCGTTCATTGTCGTCTTCGACTCTCTCTTAATTGACTTCAGTGTTTCCAGGGGGATCGGTTTCGAAATCAGGAACATCTAATTGAGAAAAAAACGTCTTTATTTCTCTTTAAAGTTAGGACGTTGTTCGTATTCTGGTTGAAAGTACTCTAACCCCATTTGGGCGGAGGTGAAAAAAAGTGTTACCAATATGGAGACACACAGACGAATATCTCCAGATATACCTTCAGTACTCACTTTTTAGAAGCAATAATAATAATAATAAAAATAATAATAGTAGTAATAATAAATACCTTCGGGATTTATAGTTAATTTGCATACTAAGGAATGATTCTTTTATCACACACACACACACATACACACGTATATATATACACGAAAATTATAGTGTTGTTTTCAACACTGCATAAAGTTACTGATAATTTGATTTTAAACTCTCTAATATTACTATTATAATATATACAGGGTGTCCCGTAAGTCTGGACCCATAGGGAAAAATAATAAAATTACAAAATAGTCCAAAAATTTATTACATAATCTGTTCAAAGTGTCCGCCGTTGTGTCGCACACATAGTTGAAGACGCAATCTCCACTGCGACAGCACTTTCTGAATCACAGTCGCAGAAATTTCTTGACACGCCTCCACAATGCGTGCTTTAAGGTGGAAAATGTTCTGAAGTTTGACCTCGTACACTTTGGCTTTCAAGTGGCCCCACAAATAAAACTCCAGCGGAGTAAGATCATAATAAAAAAATAATAAAAATAATAATAAAAATAATAAAAAAATATATTATAAATAAATTTTTGGACTATTTTGTAATTTTATTATTTTTCCCTATGGGTCCAGACTTACGGGACACCCTGTATATATATATATATATATATATATTATATTATATATATATATATATATTAGGGCCCTGCGAATCACAATTTTTTTTCCCGAATCGAATCTCGAATCAAATCATCCGAAACAATTCAAATCGAATCTAGTCTCGAATCAAATCAACTGTACACATACAGATTAGAGTGTTTCTACACACAATTAGTAACAAGCATAAAATTAATTAAAGTAAATCCTTCTAAAAAAAATGTATTAAGTATTTGATGATGAGGAGGAACAATGGTATTAAAGTATGATAAAAGTGTTACATTGAATTATAATCTAAGTAAAATGAAAAGTGTTTATTTACGAAAGTGTTCTTCAAAACAACATCACTGATGTTTACCGGACATTAATTAATGGAGATTCGATAATATCGAATAGATGCCCAAGCTAACAAATCAAATCGAATCTTCTCTCCCGATTCGAAATCAAATCGAATCTTGAAGCTTCGCAGGGCCCATATATATATATATATATATATATATATAATTATATATATATATATATATATATATATATAGCCCATATATATATATATATATATATATATATATATATATATATATATGGAATGAATTTCACAATTAAACACGTGAAATGAATGAATGCTGCAAATCCACAAGGAAAAAGAAAAACGATTCCAAGGCCTTTCGTGTATTCAGAGGTGTATACACGAGGTGTAGCTCTGAATACACGAAAGGCCTTGGAATCGTTTTTCTTTTTCCTTGTGGGTTTGCAGCATATATATATATATATATATATATATATATATATATATATATACATATATCTCTCAGTGGTGGACCGGATATCCGCATCCGCATCTGCGGATATCCACGTCATTTTTAACATCCGAATCCGCACTTCTGACTGCAGATGTTATGCGGATATTACTTCTAATAAATTAGCTTATAAAGTAGCTTATAAGGCCCAGTCATGCACCTTTCATGTAAAGTATTAATTATTAATGAACAAACAAATATATAAACCTGAAAATATAAATAGGTGGTAACAGAAAATTGAATGAAACGCGTTTCATTCAATTTTCTGTGGCTGAAACTCTTGAGAAAGTTATTATTTTTATCATAATGAAAACATTAATATTAATTTTAATTCTTATGCATTGCCTCCCATAATAGTAATATCACGAAATTTGAAAAATTATGTCATATATTCATAATTCTATATTAGGATCTTTTCCGTCTGACTGCCGCCATTGAAACATAAGAGGTGAGTGCCCCCAGCCTTCTTTACTTAGCCTTATAAGGCTAACTAACGAAAATATCACGACCTAACCTAACCAATCGTTAGGTCAACTGTACGACCTTGACGATTGGTTAGGTTAGGTCGTGATATTTTTGTTAGTTAGCCTTATAAAGCTAACTAAAGAAGGCTGGAGGCCCTGATCTTCAGGTGATCCCCTTATTTTTCTGAGTACACGATTAAAACTTAAAAATTAAGCATGGATCTTGAAAGTAATTAAAATTGTTTATAAGAAACAAAATTTGAAGGGGAAATTAAGAAAAGCTTTTTTATAAAGTAACTTATTTTGTATCATCAAGACATTTCAGTTAAAATACAAAATACAAAAAGTTTAATTATGTTTCAATGGCGGCAGTCAAACGGAAAAGATCCCTATATTATATTGATCGATTAACTAAATATCCGCATTCGCATCCGCGGATATTGAAATTAAAGATCCGCATCCGCAGATGTTGAAAAACTGACATCCGGCCCACCACTAATATATATAGTACTCTTATTATCATTCCATGTTGTTCGAGCGAACCTTATCTCCTGATAATTCGGGCCCGTGGAGCGGGTTCTTTTCGTAGTTGAAGGAGAGCCTTGACAAACCGAAAGGGAGCAGGCAGAACGCATAGAAGCAATCCAGAAACCTGGAAAAGAAACAACATTTTAGCATGTAATAACTCTGAAATTGAAAATTCGACCACAGAACATTTCGCTAAACTCTCAAGTAAAGATAATATTAATTTATACGGCTTCTTTAATCTATTTCGTAACGGCAAAGGTTACGTGTGACCGGGTGACCTACAACTTTCAAATTCAAATTCAAACTTTTATTCAGAAAAGAATACAAGTGACAGAGTTTTACAATTCTTAGATATTTGTTATGACATTAATATATTCACAGTACTCTCAAATGAATGTGCCCTTCGAAGCATGGAGCTTTTTCGGCAAAATTAATGGTATTTAGCTTATTTATTACGTAAAAATAGTGAAAGTGGCGGGTAGTAGTAATAGGGACAACCAAAAAATATTAAAAATAGCAATAATAATAATAATAATAATATTATTGGTAAATAATTAAAAAATACAAAAAATAACATTCATAACATTCCTGTACCTATATTGAAACTTGTTAAAGATAAGATATCTGTAACTTTGGCTAAAATTATCAATCAAAGTATCCAAAGGAATATTCCCATCAATGCTAAAAACTGGTTGTATAACACCCCTTTTTAAAGGGGGTGATCCTACACTAGCAACAAATTACAGGCCGGTGTATTCATTATCTGTGTTCAGCAAAATTTTTGAAAAAATTGTAAAAAGTAGAATGCAGCGATATTTAGAATCCTACAATTTATTATCTCCAAATCAATATGGCTTCCGTAATAATAAAACAACGGAAATGGCTATTTTAAATCTTATGGAAAATGTAAATATAGCTAAGGAGAACGAAGAAATAATGATATCAATATTTATGGATTTGAGTAAGACGTTTGATGTAATAAACCATAATATTCTACTTAATAAATTATATTGTTACGGCTTTAGGGGAGCAATCAGTGATTGGTTTAAAAGTTATTTATCCAATAGATATCATTTTGTATCAGTAAATAAGGTTTGCTCAACTAAAGCGCTTGTCAAACATGGTGTGCCACAGGGCTCAGTTCTGGGTCCACTATTAAGACTTATTTTTATTATATATAAATGACCTTCCACGTTCATCTGATATACTGAACTTCATAATGTTTGCAGATGATACAAATGTCTCTTTTTCTTGCGAAGATGTTAATACAGCTAAGACTATATTTCATTCAGAATTCATCAGTGTAATGAAATGGTTGACCACCAATAAACTCTTCCTAAATACCAGTAAAACAAATTTCATGATTTCTACTAATAAAAGAAATGTATATCTTGATGAATTTAATGTTAATGAAATCGCCATGAAAGAGTGTACTGTAACAAAATTTCTTGGTGTAATGCTAGATAAGAATTTGCAATGGAGTGATCATGTAAATTATATCGCGAAAAAGATTTCAAGGAGCGTTGCTATAATGTTTAAACTTAGAAATGTAGTCCCTAAACAAGTTTTATTGACTCTTTATCATACTCTTGTTCTTCCTTATATAACATACTGCACCCATGTTTGGGGAAACTCCGCTAACAACGCATTAAATGGTATCTTTGTCATCCAAAAATGAGCAATAAGGTTATTATCTGATGCTGATTTCCTTGATCACTCTAGTGCATTATTTAAAGAGCTAAACCTACTAAAGCTCAACGATATAACGAAACTGGCACATTTTATTTTTATTTACGAGTGTAAGAACAAAATCATTAATTTGCAATGGGTAAATAGATATTTTGTAACTCATCAAGAAATCCACTCGTATCAGACCAGAAATAGATCAAAGTTTGTTATACCTCAATTTACAGTAGATTGTCATCATCTCAAAAACTATCCATTTTCATTGGATTGAAACTATGGAATGACTTGCATGCCGATATAAAAAATGTTGTGAATGTAAATTTGTTTAAAACCAAGTTGAAATCCCGATTAATAATGGCATACTAACAAAAATCTAGGATTAACGTCCACTAATATTGTTTAATATTGTCCATTAATATTGTTTAATATTGTAATACATGTTTTAACTATTAATAATACTTATTTACTTATTTATTTATTTATTATTATTAATTAATAACAACTAGCTGCTTATTTTTAATAAGAGCCCAGTAAAGCCTAAAGCTTAAGGGCCAAATTAAATAAAATAAATAATCGAGCTTCAAAATTATTCCTGTCATTGTAAATTGAAAAAATGTATTGATTTTATTATTAATTATTAATAACGGTTATTCCATTCTTTTCCATTCTAAATACAATATAAAGTTTACAAAATTATACATGATTTTAAATTAAATGATTTATTGTATATTTAGAAGAAAATATTACATAACATAGTGAAAATGTCAAGTAATAGTAATAGTGACAACAGAAAATAATAATAATAGTAAATACTGAACTGATAAAACAAATAGAGTACTTTTACAATAACAAATAATTGTGAAACTGGACAATTTATTTTATTTAAAATTTACAAAGTTTACAAAATGTTACATAACTTTAAATTAAATGATTTATTGTATATTGAGTAGGAAATAAACACTAATTTTAAACAAATATAGAAAAATAATAGATTACGAAATTAAAGTTGCTTAATGAAATTAGCATATCCAAAAGTCCCTATCTGTTTTGCTAAAATAATGATATTTCTTTTTTATTTTCTACAGGCCAAAGATGATGATGATGATGGATGTACAAGAACGTGTGATGGTAGTAACACTACGTATCCGAGGGAAAAAGTGCAAAGAAATTCGAGAAAAATTTGAAAGAAGATTTCACATACCAGGACCCATAGACACAGACAAAGCAATTCAAGAGCTGGTCAATAAATTTAAAAGAATAGGATCTGTTCATGACGCGGCAAGATCTGGACGCCCAGGTACCTCTCAAGAAAATGTCGAGTTGGTAAAAGATGCCTTTGAAACGAATCCTAGAATGTCAACTCGCACAGTATCACGTAAAGTGAGCATACCAAAAACGACTTTTCTACGGATTTTAAAATCAACATTAAAAAAGAAAAGTTACCATATTCCAATGCTACATGAATTACACAAGGAGGATTATCCAAGACGAGCCGCCATGTGCACAAAATTGATCGAAAAAATTCATACCGAAAACTTATTAATTAAACCGCATTCTCTTCAGCGATGAGGCGACCTTCCACACATGCGGAAAGGTTAATCGACATAATTGTCGTATCTGGGCTAGTGAAAAATCAACCGAGTTCTGCGAATGGGAGAGAGATTCTCCCAAAGTTAATGTCTGGTTGGGTATGACAAGATCGAAGAGTTACGAATTTTTTTTCTTTGCAGAAGCTACGGTAACAGGGCCAATTTATCTTGACATGCTTCAGCATTTTCTTGAACCCCAGCTTCGTTCAGATGGCATTCTCGACACTGTTGTCGGGTGTACCTTGATGAACTCTTACGAAATCGCTGGATTGAACGTGGTGGAAACAAGCCCTGGGCAGAATGATCTCCGGATTTAACACCATTAGACTTCTTTGCGTGGGGCTTTAGAAGTCTGAAGTTTACAAAACAAAAGTTACAGACCTGCAGGATCTGCGAACCCGCATTGTCGCGGCAGTTACTAAAATAACCCCAGTGATGCTTGAGAATGTGTTCCGCAATGCAGTGGACAGATTTGAAATTTGCAGATTCACTGATGGTGCTCTCGTCGAATCTTAGACCTGAGCTTGATAAATAAATATACATCTAATTACGTATGTTGCTACATTTTTATCCTAAAATACTATTATTTCAGCAAAATAGAGAGGGACTTTTTGGCCACCCTGTATTATAAAAACTTAAAATTTAAATTTAAATAAAAAATAAAAAAATTATATAATTTTAAAATCTTAAATTTAGCAATTACAGAATTTGAAGGACTGTGAATTATAAGATCATAAGGATTATAAAATTATAAAATTTTAAGCTAGGTTTACTTAAAAGGTGGGTTTGTTGAAGGCAGTTCTATTTGTAGATGGTGCCGAAAGTTGTCGAAGTCAATTTGGGTACGAATCGATATTCTTTGTCCTTCCTGCCTCTTACGGGCATATATTATGCCGTCCCGTACATAACAGGAATAAATTATTTTCCTTTTTAAAGTTTTAATAGTTTATCAAATAGTTCCATAGTGATATTTTCAGGAATGTTTATATAGAGTTTGTCTTTGATGGTGTTTCTAACAATTTCAGTGGAGTTTTCATTTGGGGAGCCTTGAGGGACTCCTGGGCCACCGATAAAGGATAAATCTTTGTGGGTTTCCTGTTTGAAGTCAGTGTTTAACCTCTCACTTTCTACTACTTGGTTTTGTAGTCGATCTTCCATAGTGGATACTCTCTCATTAAGAGCGTTTATACACTCTTTTAATTCTTTTTCTTCTTCTAATTTGTTTATTCTTTCATAATTTTCTGTCAAACATTTTAGGATAAAAATTAGATAAGATTTCATATATAAAGCTAATTGTTTATTATCACCGGAAAACGATTGGCATTCCCGCCTTTTATTCGCTTGAAATTCCTCAATTTGATATCGGAGGGAGATCTCTCCGGGGGAAGCAGCGTTTGATGTGGAGAGAGAATGCATATATATATATAATATATATATATATATATATATATATATATATATATATCTCCTATTCCCTCCTGGAAACTCCTGGAGATGAGGGAGTGGGAGATGCCTGCTGTTCTTTTTGTTGATCCTTGTTTCCTCTTTTTAGCATTTTTCTAAAGTTTATTCACTTGAAATTTAGATATTTGTTGATAGGTTTTGAAAGTCTTAATGAGAAAATTTGACTCGATTTTTAGATAAAGTTTTTGCTTTACATTAAGTTTTTATTTACACATATAGTTAAAATTTAGTCGTTCGTTCGTATGTTTGTTATTTCAGGATCACGGGTACAGTTTGTGGCCCTGTAGAACTAAGAAGGTAGTGCCAAATGTCGCTAGAAAATTTTGATGTAATATTATTAGTTAAGTAATGCAGATTATCTGATGGGATTATAACTGTGTAATCTTGGTACGTTTACAATTTTGTTGGAGCAGTAACACAATGGATCACTGACTGTAAACATTGTTAATTTTGATAGGAAGAAGGAGCACGAAACTGACAAGCGTTACTGGCACTGTTTACAAACGGAATTTACGTTGAACCCGAACCATCTAAGGGTGGGTACATCACCTGTACGAGAAGGACGATCATCCATCCAATTATTGAACAAATCCAACGTCCCTTAACCTTGCTGATCTAACTGAAAGTGGTGTTTCGGCGTGGCCACGACGTACTCCATGTAATTCATAAAGGATAGTAAGCGTACATGAATTGAATACTACTTTAAACAACTCAAATTTTGTAGAAAAAATTGTAAATGACGTTCAGAAGAAGTACCAAAAAAAAGGAGAAAAATATTATCTGGGGATAAGTTCCATATACCTTCCAGCGACGACTGACGTCACAGGCTCGATACTTATAGAAGTGACGAAAATCTTTCCTCAGAGTCATATATAAGAGCTTCGTCACATCATAACATATACAGGGTGTAACAGAATTTGTGTAACATAGGGTTAAGTAATATTTAATTTTCAGATATGACTGTGAAATTAATGAAGGACGAACGTGTCGAGAAAATTTTGATAATTAAATAAAGTGAAATATTTGAACCTGTAATGGTGCTTTCTTTAATTTCCAAGTCATATCTGAAAATAAAATATTAATTAACTCTATGGTGCGCGAAATCAGTTACACCCTGTAGTTGTACATGACACTGAACGAGTTTTATGACGTAAGTACTGTCCTAATGCGAAAATTATTTCATTTATTATCTTAAAAGGAAATTGTTGTCACCAAAGATTTTCCTCAAATTTTTTTCTGTAGTTTTATTATTATTATTATTATTATTATTATTACCATAATAATAATAATAATACTAATAATAAATAAATATATTATTAAAGTAACACCCGATATATATATATTATAATAATATATATATATCGGGTGGCCCAAAAAAAAAACCTTGAGATTTGAACATCAATAACTTCAAGAATATGCAGTTCATACTTCCAAAATTTATCTAACTTTTACCTCAATCTATTGATAAACCATCATAAAAATTTCAGACCTTTACATAAAATACTTTTTCCACAGCTGAGGGAAAAATGAGGTATGGTGAAAAAAAAAAACGAATATCATAATGTATAGCTGTACCTGGCATCTATTCTAAGACTTGTAGTAGTTTCCTTAGCCTATGGATAATCCGTTAGTCTCTGAAAAACGTAAGGTGATATAGGCTACGCTTATCTTAAATACTGTTTTTTAAACTTACCCTTCAAATTATGGTTCTAACTAATGGTGAAAAAGCGGTGATTGAAAAGTGTTTCTTGGGGAAAAAGATGGACTGGGGCAAGAATTTTGAGGGAATTTCCAGGAATAACTTGTAATGTTACGTCTGTGAATAGAATAATTAAAAAAATTAAAGCAACCGGTTCGACGGCACGGAAGCGTGGAAGTGGTCGGCCTAAAACAGTTTACACTCAAGACAATATAGCAATGATCGAAATGATGAGCCTATCTCAAGAGAATCGACCTGGGTCACACTGCTCTCAGAGAAAAATTGCAAGAAATTTAGGTATCAGTCGAAGTTCCATACAAAGAATGCAGAGAACGGTAGGATTTAAAGCATTTAAAAGGATCCGTGTTTCAAGACGTGACAGCAATGTAAGAGCTAAAAGAAAAATTCCTTGTGGAAAATTGCATGATAGATTTTCATTCAATGATGTTAAAAAAATAGTTTTTACAGATGAAAAAGATTTCACCATCGAGATTGCTCGAAACTTCCGGAACGATGTTGTTTATGGTCGGCGTAAGAAAGACATTCTTCCATCGAAACTTTACCACCAGACAAGTCGGTTTTTCAAAAAAAATCATGGTAATAGTAGGTGTATCGTGGACTGAAAAGACGAAAATTCATTTTATTTCAGAAAATAAAAAAATTAATTCAGAAACCTATGTAAATCTCTTAGAGGAGAATCTTTTGCCTGATTGTCGGCGTCTGTATTATGGAAACGATTTCATACTCCAACAAGATGGTGGGTGCTACAGCTCATACTAGCAAGTTCACACGGGATTATCTACAACAGAATGTAGTAAACTTCATTGGAAAAAACGACTGGCCCTCGCAATCACCTGATTGCAATCCCATGGATTATTGCATATGAAACACTCCAGCAGAGAAGATTTATGAAGGCCAAACAGAAAAATTTACAGAAATACAATTAAAGAAAAAAATACTCGAATGTTGGGACAAAATAACATTAACAGAAATCAGAAAATGTATCATGTCGTGGAAGAAAAGGTTAAGATTAGTTTGTAAGCAGGACGGTGGACATATTGATCATATTTGTTGATAAGATATGAATAATAAAATTTTTCAGTTTATGATATTCGTTTTTTTCACCATACTTCATTGGTCCATCAGCTGTGGAAAAAGTATTTTATGTAGAGGTCTGAAATTTTTATGATGGCTTATCAATAGATTGCGGTAAAAGCTATGTAAATTTTGGGAGTGTGAACTGCATATTTTTTAAGTTATTGATGTTCAAATCTCAAGGCGGTTTTTTTGGGGGGGCCACCCGATATATATATTATATATGTAAGTGAATACATGACTAAGAATTTTAAACGGTATATAAATTATTAAGTAGCGCATTATTGCATAAAAGAAACTACTGGCGTTACATTAGTAATTTCTCGAAGAGTGCCTCACCAAAAGCCCAAATGCCAATGCAGAACCCATTTTGTTTTCTAGTCGCATATTTTGCTAAGTGCATTAATATCTTTTACCATTATTATAAGAATTTAATCCTTAGTTAGGCTTACATTGTTAAGAACGGTGTTTATAGGCTGTTGTAACTTGTAGTGTTGGAGCCATTTTGCAAAATGAGAATTATGAGGACAAAGCAAGTTTCAGAAATAATCTTTTTAATAAATGAATTAATAAATTAAATTAAATTATAGTACGATTAAGATTAACTGTACATCACCTTCATTCTTTGCATAGAACCTGCTTTGTGCCTATACCCAGACGGAGGATGCAACTCGCGAAGTAACTTAAAATTTCGAAGGTTGAGAACCAATCTTAGCTCTGATCCTGTGAGGATCTCTCTCTCTCTCTCTCTCTCTCTCTCTCTCTCTCTCTCTCTCTCTCTCTCTCTCTCTCTCTCTCTGTTTGTGTGTGCGTGCGTGTGCGTGCGTGTATATAGAAGATACCAACGAAATCCTTGACCCCATCCCAGCAGGAAATATCCGAAAAACAGGTTCCAGGAAGAGTTTGTTTACTGCGAACCCTTAAGTGGTTTGACTTCCTATACAGCGATTTGAAAGTGAAGAAGAAAGGGGACTTGAGAAGCGAACATTTTTGCAAAGATTTAATCCTTTAACGACAAGTATATCATGCAGTGGTATAGTCGGGACGGCGATACGGCGTTCCTGTACTTTTTTTTTTAGACGGAACGGCATTCCGTTACTTTTTCACTCTAACAAGACCAGACCTCTGAATAATCTTACACCATTGAATATTTTTTTAAATCATGATGCATGATTTTAAAAAATGCATCTAATGCATCTAATTTTAAGTTATCAATGTTGCACAAATTTTGATGTAACTAATGAGATGATAGATAAGTTTAGTGCTAGCATTTCTTAAAATTTATCTTACAGACATATAGCTTTGAATATCAGTTACAGTTTAACTGTCTGAACTATATGCCAGTGAAGGAATATAGATTTTTTATATTTGCATTTCTGAAATACAGAATGTATGTACTCAAATGTATATATGGACTCTGGTCTTTTTTTTAAGTTTGAACTACACTACTGTACGTATATATTAGTGGTGTACGGATTATTCGGCATCGGCATCGGCCAAATTTATCCGATTCTCTCACCGATTATTTGAAAGTTTAAAAATTTCGTTACAAAACAAAATCTTGGAGTTTAAGTTAAAAGTCCCAAATTTGCTTATTTCTTCTTGTGTATTGTTTTTTAATGTTGTCGACATATTTGTTGATATCTTGATTATGTCGTGGTCTGAGATAATAATTGGGGTTATTTTCATATCAGCAATCAAGTTTAAAATGCCTTGTTAATATGTTTAAGAATAGAGAAGAAGTACAGTATATTTTGTAGAAACACGTAATTTCAAGACAAAAAAATAAAAATAAAAAATGCATGGCATGAATAAGATGAGATAATGTTGCATTTCTGCCGACACAATTTTTTTTCGTTAGGTTGGCTGGATGCACGTGACGGGTGAGGGCATTGTGTAGAAAATCTGATTTCTGTTTTTAATTCTGTTTCCACATGTTCGAGGTTTTTGTGACGACACTAAGTGGTTGATGTACGATCGGCACAAGTATATTATTGGGTAGTTTATACAGCGGTGCTATCTAGTGTACAATCTCTGTGTGCATGACGTAATTGTAGCGCTAACTTATGCATTCTCCTCTTTCCTGTAAAATTTCCTGTGCTACTTTTCGAGAGTCAAGGTAGTTTTTCAACCTTTTTCCATACCCGCCTCTGGCTGGGAAGGAGCGGAGGGTGGGAAGGGAGTCTTATGCTTTTCTACCCAGCTTTCTACTACTGCTAGAATGGTTAAAAAATGAACAGTTTAATAACAAGAACATCCCCGAGTGGCCGAAAGGTCTTTGAGGCTTCTTCTTGTCCTTGTAACTCCTTGTAGCTCACTCTCCTTCTCTTTCCCTAACGGCAGATGTGCCTTTCAACCAGGAAGAAAATTGGTAAAAAAAAAAAGTGATTACACGTGTATGATCGAGTGTCCAATGTCAGTGATCGTGAAAACTTGTTTTCCAGTGAAATTAACTGGCAAGTAAAGTTATATATTTAAAATAGTGTTCGGTGTCCTCGTATTTAAGTTAACATGTTTAATTTACCTTGCTTTAGTATTTAATTATGGTTAAATTCCTTTATTTATTAAACGAAGGTCTAGGTGACCAACGTGATGCCATAAAGCTTTTTTGCAGTGTCTCAGAAATATCTTCGAGGTACTAATCCCTTCCGAGGTGAGTAAGCAGACAGCGTTAAAGCAGTCAAAGTATAACGTAGTTCCTTAAGGCTCGCTTTGTCTTAACCCAGGGGCGTACCGAAGAGGGGGGGTCGACAGAGGCGGTCGCCCCCCACTTTGAGCCTTGTACCGGTGTCTATTGATATGTTTATCTCCATAACCATATACTAAAGTTTGTACATACAGTTACAGAGATAAGGAGGTTTTGTTTTAGTTTGTATATTTTACAGTAAGAATACATTTTAAATTATTACGAATTTATTCTATATGCATTAATATAAAATATTAATACTAAACCTGTCATCCCAGGCAAGTGTTGCCAGGTAAATAATTGAAAACCCGCCAAATCATGCTTAAAAACCAGCCCAAAAACAGCCAAACCAAGCTTTCATACTATATATACAGGGTGTCCCAGAATTAACTATCTATTTCAATGAAATCGGACAAATTTTTTAAAAACACACTTTTATTTATGTTTATCATGTTTAATATGTGTTAAAAATGTATAAATTTCTAAAAAAAATTCATAATTTTATTTTCATAATTTTTTCATTATCTGGTCCAATGAAAGACCGTCTGAAGTCATAGAATGGCAAAGAGACTCTCCAAAAGTTAACGTGTGGCTTGGAATGACCAAATCCAAAATTTATGGCCCATTCTTCTTTGCGGAGCAACTGTAACAGGTACCGTCTACCTTGATATGCTTCAGCAGTTTCTCGAACCACAGCTTCTTGATGATGGCATTCTTGACAATGTTGTGTTTCAACAAGATGGAGCACCATGTCATTATGCTCTAATTGTTCGAGAATACCTCAACAGACGCCTTCCGAATCGGTGGATTGGACGTGGAGGACCTCGACCTTGGCCTCCGCGTTCTCCGGATTTGACACCCCTGGATTTCTTTGCATGGGGTTTCATAAAAACAAAGGTTTATCGCCAAAAGATCAATGCTTCTTGTTGAAACACAACATTATCAAGAATGCCATCATCAAGAAGCTGTGGTTCGAGAAACTGCTGAAGCATATCAAGGTAGACGGTACCTGTTACAGTTGCCTCCGCAAAGAAGACTGGGCCATAAATTTTGGATTTGGTCATTCCAAGCCACACGTTAACTTTTGGAGAGTCTCTTTGCCATTCTATGACTTCAGACGGTCTTTCATTGGACCAGATAATGAAAAAATTATGAAAATAAAATTATGAAAAAAATTTAGAAATTTATACATTTTTAACACATATTAAACATGATAAACATAAACAAAAGTGTGTTTTTAAAAAATTTGTCCGATTTCATTTAAATAGATAGTTAATTCTGGGACACCCTGTATATGATAGCATTAAACCTGGTTGGTATATATACACACACCTTTGTTTTAGTTACTCACGCTAAAAAATTTGCATGTATCGGTGACCGATACATGCAAATTTTTTAGTTTACAGTATTTATATTTGTTGAATACTCAAAGTTTCCGCTATTAGTCAAAAAGACGTTATCTGAATTTAAAAACAGTAAAAAATTCGCCAACCCGCGACTGTAGATTTTTATCCGCCAATAGTCTTAAAACCAGCCCAATTTGCTGAGAAAACCGCGGACTTGGCAACTGTGCCCCTGCATTGTATACTCGTACATTGTGAAGTGAGCTGCCATCATGGATCTTCATCATTATTTCAAAAGAAAAAATGAAAGTGATGCAAATATGAATGAAGCTGAAATCAGAGTAAACTTGCCAAATCTAGACTTAATCAAATTGACAAGTTTGAACAATCTTATGTGGCAAATAGTACACAGACCAAGACTCCAAATTCTGGTGTCCCAAGTGCATCTAGTGATTATGCAGCATCAGCAAGCAGTTCGTCAAACCTTGGTAAATAACATTCATGAAGCATCTAAGATGCATCATATATATATATATATATATATATATATATATATATATATATATATATATATAATTTTTTTTTTTTTGTATATGGTCCTGCTTGCCGCATATTGAATGTGGCATATATTTTATGCATCTGAGAAAAGAAAATGAGGAATGAAAATTGTAAGGACCCCTACTTTTAAAGTATTAATCAGTAAAACAGTTATTTTGCTTATTTCCCCATTCATGTCATTTTATTGGTTTGGTTGCTGGAGTTGGTACAGAATTTATGCATTTTTATTATTCAAATCTACTGTATGTTTTTAGGTCAGTATACAAGACACTATGATATTATGCAGCCAGTTGATGAACAGGCTTGGAAACTGCATGTAATTACCACACCATAGTGTCCACCTCCCAACTTTGCATGGCCATTATAGGGTGGATCACTTTTCACTTTTTTTTAAAATTATAGCTGGTCAAAGTTTTTCCCATGATTTGGTTCAGTGGAAGTACACTGACACCATTTTTACCAAAATCGATCAATATTTAGGGGTCGCGCATCGACCTTGAAAATTTCAATTTTGGAAATTTGGCCAAATTGACAATTTTTTACTGAATAAAGATAAATCATCAAATGACCATATTTTCTATGACCAATATTTTTACTAATCACAGTTTGCTTTTTACAGATCAACTGTGTCAATTGATTCTTGTTTGATAAGTCTAGACTTTAGTACAATGGATAAACTGTTAACAACCAGGAGTGGAAAGACTCTGAAAGTTACTTATTCTGGAAAAGAGAAAGCATCAACAACAGCACCACCTTCTCTATCTTCAGCCACGGACGTCTTCTTAATTGGTCAGCCATCTTCCTCGATCGGTGGTGCCAAATTGCCAACCACACATCAAGTTCTCCAGTACTTCTTCTATGCCAAGCAGGAAACTACTGACAGGAAGGCCGCTGTAAAAGACACGGTGGCCAATGTTCTGGCATTTTGGAACATGGCACGTATAAAGACGATCACGAGGCGTAACTGCGAAAGAAAACTGGAGTTACTGTGGGAAGAGTGGCGCTCGCTGCAGAAGAGCAAGATGAGAGACAGTGACGCGGGAAAAGGCAGGGAGAAGTTTTCAGAAAATCTGAACAAGCTCTGGGACATCGGAGCTCCCGATGCTATTGAAGAGATACAGAAAAGTCTACTGCTCTCAGACAACAACAAAGAAGAAGATATTAAATTTTATGAGGATCAACGGGGCCTGCGCCAGGCAACAATGAGTGGGAATGATAAAGTGTTCGTTGTCAAGAGAAAACGGCAACTCTCAAGACAATCTCGTGATGAGTCAGGCACCTCAAAAACGAAATTAGGAACCGAAGCTGAGAGCGACGATGAATCTATAGAAAGCAGATCATCGAGCAACTCCGAATCACAGCTAGAACCACCATACCGACAGCCGAGAGAATCAACTGTATCAATCAGCCTTCCTCACCGCATCCTCAATGCACCGGCTGTTATTGAAGTGGCTGATCGCTTCCGGATGTCCAATAATCAGGTGTGTGTATATCAGTAATGATCTTTCCTTGACAAAGATATAATAGACGTAACGACGGAAAATTTAGTGATTATTTTGTCACATAAAAACCATACGCATCCTTGTCAATTTCCTTTCAATTTCGCACATAGGTGGCAAGTGTCGTGGCGGCAGTCCTACGTTCGGCAGATCCGCCCGCAGACCTGGACAAATTCAGTATCTCGAAGGACACGTCTCGCCGTGGAAGAGTGGCACATCGTTGTGAAGTGTCGACAGCTGTGCAGAAATCCTTCGTATCTCCGAGGCATGCTGTCGTCCACTGGGACGGTAAAGTAATCAAGGTCAGTTTTGCCCTCACCGTGGACGACAGTGAATTAATATGTTCCAGTGACGACAGTGGATTGACATATTCCAGTGGACGATAATGGATTGGCATGTATGACATACGTTTCAGGACTCTCTTGGATCACTGGAGCACCGCCAGGTGATTCTCATCTCCGGAGCTCCCCAATGCACAGAAGGAAAGTTGCTGGCCGTTCCGACTGTTGCTGACGGCACCGGTCTGTCCCAGGCCCAGGCGACCTTTCGTGCTCTCAAAGACTGGGGATGCGAGAACGTGATTGGACTATGCTTCGACACAACTTCCTCCAATACGGGGAGGGTGCAGGGTGCGGTGGTCCGGCTGGAGAACATGCTTGGTAAACCGCTCTTCCAGCTGTGCTGTCGCCATCACGTTATGGAGCTCATCGGGGGGGCAGTGGTCATCACCGCGTTTGGAAGAACCACAGCACCAACTGAACCTTTGTTCCAGTATCTGAGGAGAAGGTGAATTTCAAGTCTAAGGCGCATTTGTTTTCTCCAATGATTTTTTGCCTTCAGAGCAATTGAGATACCAGTGTCCTTCTACTAATGATGTTAATAGCAGTCGAAAAGGGAAACTTCAGTCGTTTTCATGCAATATTTTCATAACTCCCCTTTCAGGTGGGACAAGCTCGACCTCTCGACTTATCGCGAGCTGGAGATCGAGCATTTGGCGGAGGTGACGTGGCTGATGGAGCTCCGAGATGAGGCAGTCAAGTTCCTCGGTACCGCTTCTGGTCTTGTCAGAGAAGACTACCGAGAAGTGGCGGAGATTACACTCCTGGTACTCGGGGCCCAGCCACGTCGTGGCACACACTTCATGCGCCCAGGAGCCTACCATCATGCGAGGTGGATGGCCAAGGTTGGTATTTTGAATTAGAAGTTAAATATTGTATTGCCTTCTGCAAACAGTCATTTGAAGTCCCGACCAGAAAAAAATAAGATAAATAATTTACCATTAAACAAACTTATATGGAGTGGTATCGGTATTTATACATCACAGTGCGTATTCGTTTCAGATCATCTACTACACGAAGCTCCTGATGTTCAGCGGTCAGCTGGAGTTCGACGACGAGCTGGTACAGAAACTTCAGAGAGTGGTACTATTTACTGCACTCCTCTACGCACCTGCCTGGCTGGCGGCTCCTGTCGCAGCTGATGCCCCGCTGAATGACCTTGTGTTGTACCAGCGTCTTCTGCAGTACAGGGCTGTGGATCGCGAGATTGAAGAGGCTTCACTGGCAGTGATCAGGCTGCACTTGTGGTATCTGAGGCCTCAGACCGTCGTTTTCGCTCTCTGCAGAGACAAAGTGGAAGACACTGTGAAGCACGAGATGGCAAAGAAGCTGTGCCGCCTCGCTGTGCCCGAGGACTTCACGTATGACAACGTCTCGGTTGATGACACGACGCGCCTTCCGGACCTGATCGATGAGTCATCGTGGTTCGTGTTCACAGGCCTGCAGGTGTGCGCGTCTACGTGGCTCACTCTGCCGGTGAATAAGTGGGATCAAGATAAGAACTACTGTGATCTGAAGAATGTCATCTCGCATCTGAAAGTTACCAACGACGTGGCAGAGAGAGGGATAAAACTGATAGAAGATTACGCGAACACTGTCACAAAAGACGAGTCACAGCTGCAGGGTCTTCTTCAGCTCGTGGAAAAGAGCCGGAAAGAACTCGGTGACTTCAAGAAGTCGTCACTTGCCAAGATGACGTAGCGCAGAGGGAAAGGGAGTTAGCAGAGAGAGTATATGGCGCACGCACGCCTTAAGATGACGTGTGTTCTAACCACGATTCATACAGTTTTTTAACCTAGTTAGGGGCACCGGAGTAAGTGCCTTTAGTGATATCGGTAAACCGTTTTAATACAAAATACATTTGATCTTTCCTTATTCGTTTTATCTTATCCTAAAAAGCAGACAATGGCAGACAGCATATGGAGGTACGGGGACAAATACGGTATTTTAAATTTTAATGCTATCTCAAGGTGAGTATAACTTCTAAACCACTTATCCTATCAACTTGGTAAGTATCTGAGAGGATTTCTTTCACTGAGAGGATTCAGAAAATATGGTCATTTGATGATTTATCTTTATTCAGTAAAAAATTGTCAATTTGGCCAAATTTCCAAAATTGAAATTTTCAAGGTCGATGCGCGACCCCTAAATATTGATCGATTTTGGTAAAAATGGTGTCAATGTACTTCCACTGAACCAAATCATGGGAAAAACTTTGACCAGCTATAATTTTTAAAAAAAAGTGAAAAGTGATCCACCCTAAATTGGCCAACTTCAACCACAAAAAGAAGGACAAGGATGAGATTAGGTGGGTAACTTTTTGTTTATATCTGGTTGGAAAAAACTTTGTTTATTGTAAATGTTTATCATAAATGTCTGTCAGAAATCAGTGAAGAGCTATTCCTGTATAATTTTGTTTATTTTAACAGAAAAATGAGTTTAAAACAGTTGGACCAATTTAAGTGGCTTTGCTACCCAAAAAGTAAAAGTGGATTTTTTGCAAATTCTGCGTGATTTTTTCTAAAAGTGAAGTTGGATCAGGAAAATGTGGTCAAATGTCAGGCAAATTGGTCAACCATCCACTAAAGGTATTCAATAAACTCACTGGCAAGATGGCAATTAACCAGCCATGAAGTCACATAATATCACAAATATAGTCTGCAAGCTGCACAGAGCTATCAAATCATTTGCAAAGATCCAGCCCATGACATTAGAAATCATCTGTCCTCAAAGAAAAGATCAGGTTTGGATAATACATAACATTTCATGCATTCTAAAAGATTATTATTAATAGCTAATATCTGGAATGTTGATTTTTGTGAGTTTAATTTGATAACCCATCACTAGTGTGTATATATTTAAAATGGATTTATGGATATATAGATATGAAGGTGTTTGAAATATATATATTTTAATTTACAGGTCAAAAACAACAGAAAAGCAGTAATGTGTATCATTAAAGCCATTACAGTGCGCGGCCAACAAAACTCGGCCATGAGAGAACATTGTGATTCAGGACCTCTCAATGTCGGTGGCCAGGCAGACCAATCTATAGCATCGAACTCGCAGCTACGTGATCTAACTTCTTCAGTCAATAATGATGAAAATTTCTGAGCACTTCATCGTCTTATGATTGTCTGTGGAGATGAAGCTTTGAAAAATCATATCGAAATTGCACCAAAGAATGCGATATACACATCACCGAAGGTCCAAAATGAGATGATAGCCATTATAGCAGAATTAATCCAAGAACGCATAATAAAGGATATTGCAAGCGGAGGAGAACTATTTGCTATTCTTGCTGACGAGACAAAAGATGTGGCGACTGCAGAACAACTCAGTTTATGTGTAAGGTATTTGCATGATGGGAAAATTCGAGAAGAATTCCTACGTTTCCAAGATTTGTATCAGAATTCATTTGATCTTGATTTTACAATTCTTGGAGAAAGAGAAATTCTGGAACAGAGACTGTCTGGAAAACTGATTGGGAAATTAATAGTTGAAAGTATTGAGCAGTTAGGACTGGACATACATGTTTAGGGTGTGTCAATTTTGGGGGTGAAATGACTAAATTGAAAATCATGTGATTTGGTAGCAATTTAATGTAATCATTTGGCATACAAAATAATATCCTTGCTTCAAAAACAATAAAAAATAACTCCTACCTACATCAATTTTAATTCAAAAATTCCATTTTTCCGTAAATTCGTAACAAAATAACAAATGTGCGCAAACATCCTATCAACATTTAAAATGGCAATAAGATATCATTCACAGTCTTTATTTGAAAGTAACCAATGCAGTCATGTCCTTTTTGCTGCGGTTCCTTGACATCAGCATTCGGCTTGCTACTTGCGCTTTGATGTAGCCTTCTCGCCTCTCGTGACTGTAAACTTGACTAGCTGCTTCTGTGACCATTTACACACATCTCTCCACACTCTGAGTGTGAGAAGACCACTTTGGCACTTGCATTGGGGCCTCTTTAAGTTGTGTTAAATCTTTGTTTGTTATACATGTCAGTGGTGGCTCCAAAACTTCCGAACTCAAGTTAACTAATTCTGACAATTTCGTGGCATTGACTTTTATCGGAGGTACCTTCCTTGTCTGAACAGAGCAGTCTCCCAGCTGGTCATCATCTAGTGATGTTCCTCTAAGCTTTAGAATGATTTCCACAGCCTCAGTTCGCTCTTTGGTACATTGGCTGCAGAGTATTGCTTGCAAAACTGCCTCTGGCCTAGCATACCAAGATCTTCTCACCACGGGTAACACGATGTCCACCACTACTTTCTTTTGGGTTCTCAGTAGCTGTAATTGAAACAAGATGTGGTTGGGCCCCTCCATCCACATTGGATTAAGTTTTACATTGAACCAGTGAGGAAGATAAAACCCAATAATAAATTCAACAATCAACATCAAATTCTGTAGCATTTTGCCCTTCAGTGCATGTTTGGAAACCCAAATCCTGCAGAAACGAATCGCTGTAGTTAACCAACGACTGTGACTTACGAGTCCAATCTCCAAGAGAGCCAGATTTTGAGGCAACTCTCCTGATCTGATTGCTTGAACAATACAATAAGCGTAAGATTGATCCGTGCTGAGGTTTTTGATAACTTCTTCAGACAACACTGAAAGGGGAGGGCCTACTTCGACCTTTCGAAATTTTGTATTTATTTCTAATTCCGTTGCTTCATCTAGCATGTTGCCAAGGGGACCTGACCACTTGTTGTTGCTCTTTGTAGGACCATCAAGTTCCTGGATGAGAAGACGAAGAGGTAGTTCCCCTGTGTGCAAATCACATACAATCCAAACAAGCCTTCTTCCAAGTTTTTTCTCTAAATGCGTCATAACACCGCTCTGCCATCCAGTGTTCACCGCAGTTGAGTCTCCACCAACGGCCTGCAGTGAACTGTCAAGTCTTCTTTCTTGAAGCCAACATATTATTTGATCAGCAATTGCCTCTGCATGTTTCTTGCCTTCTACTTCTGCTTCAGGAACAAAGTGAAACAAATAGCGGCGACCAAGTTCGGAACACACAGAGTACTGTTCTTCTTTGATGAGACCGGGAAACTTTCTGTCCATTCCCTCTACCTCTAGGAGAAGTTTTGTGTCATCTCTTCTTCCATCAAACAAAAGGCAAGAGAGACCTTCCTCCTTCAAATCTTTTTCATGCTGATCAGATATTTCCTTCATTATTTTTTCTTGTGCTCTTCTTATATTATTATGATCTATCACTAAGGATGTATCCTCTCGGCTGATGACGCCTGCATCTATCCAAGCGGCAGTGGCAATCTCTGCAGTCTCTCGTAGCCCCGTATGGTGGCGAATACTGGCAAGGGCAATGTTTGAGATGTCTTTAGTGTTGTATTTCATTCTCTTCGGCGAAGGTTCAGATGGCATTTTGGAGCTATCATCTGATGTTGCTTCTTTCTGTTCATCTGAAGAGCTTTCAAAGAAGTGAGAAACCTCTTGATAGAGCTCTTCATCTCTTTGGGTGGCTTCTTCACTCTTCTTTTTCTTCCTTTTTTCCCTCTCTCGGATTTTCTCTTTTTTCTTAGCAATAACAATCTGTTTTTTGGTTTCTGAATAATCTGCCGAACCAATCTGCATACTTCCTTGGCCTCCTGCCTTTGTTCTCTGCGCCTTTATGAAAGCCAGCTCCAAAGCAGGGATCTTCTTCTCACGAGGACAGCGACAATCAATGTGAGGGTGAGGTTCTCTTCTGCATGAGGGAGAACAATTGGCTTCAGAACAACTGTATGGGACACTGGCAGTTAAAAATGTCAAGAAGAGTATCAAGTGTGTGCAGAAATTTATTTTTCTTTGCTAGTTTTCCTTTACCAAGTGATGTCTCAACTGCTTTGTGCAACAGCTTTGTTAATTTTAGTTCAATAGTTCTATACTGATTGAGTACAGGTGGTTTGAATAACACATTAGCTTTTTTCCACTGATGCAGAAGAGGGGGAATCATGTCCCTTATGAGCTCTTTCTGTGTAGTTACTTCTATCCTTTGTATTTTGTTCACGAAGGAGTAACCCTAGTCTCAGCATGTCTCGCACTGTTGGTAGTTCTGCTACGGGAAGCTCCTTGCCTGTACCGACTAACAGGCTCAAGTAGCATGACGACTGACCTCTTGTCTTCAATTTTGGCATCTTAGGAATATCTGAAAAGAAAGAAAACCATTTAAGTATTTTATATCAATTACGATGTTTCAAAGTTTAGTCATTCGATGTTCAAAAATTCAATAAAAAAATATTTCATGGGATTACAACATAATTAGACAGAAGAATATGATGATAATAAATAATTGTAATAATCAATAATCCATACTTACAGTTAAACTGTAGTATTCGTCTAGTAGAATAACTATGAAGTAGGTACAAGAGCAATAACGGCAAACCACCGTCTATGACATCTAAGAGGCAACTGAGGACTGAGAGTGAGGGACAGTTCTATTCATGTTGTGACTTGTACATTGTACAACAACTATATGACCTTGAAAACACTCCATATGCGATCAGTGGGATAATTCTGTGACAGATGAATAGTTAATCAATTTATGTCCTATTATTTAGTAAAAGAGTCAATTTCTGAAACTTTAAGGTAAAATTGATGTAGGTAAGGGTTATTTTATTTCATTTTGGTTGGCCAATTTCAAGTTTTGACATGAAAAGACTATATTTTCACTACCAAAATTGATTTGAAAAAAATTGACAAAATTGACACACCCTAAATTATACATACTCGTATGATATATACACTTTTGTTTTAGTTACTCACACGCCCCCCTTGACCAAATCCTGGGTATGCCCCTGTACTTAACCTTGAAAATTGTATTCGAGAGATGTAGACAGCGTGGAAAAAGGTCACCTACTGAAGAATAGGTAAGTTCTTCACTTTCGCTTTACTCGAGTATTGTTAATTACAATACAAATAGAATATGAGAGGACCAGGTAAACTGAAATCCGAGTTCGTTAAAAGTAAAGCTTAATATTGGTGTGTTGACTTTCCTGAAGGTAATTTCAGGGACATTACAACTTTGAGTGTATGTTTGTTTTGTAGACAGAAAACCATGAAAAAGAAGCTAAAGGACTAAAGGAAATTCTAAAACTAAAATCTTTCCTTTTTTTCAGAGCATTAGAAATTTTCAACCATGAAAATATGGGATTTGCCAAGTTTAGGTGAAATAACCAATATTAACCTGTTAGGTCAACTGAATGCCCGGTTAGGTCAACTGTACGCCCTTGATGATTGGTTAGGTTATGATATTTTCGTTAGTTTAAACGAAAATGACGAGAGCAAAAATACATAAACAGTTTGGTAGTCCCGATAATACGTAAGTACCAAAAACACTACTTTTAAACTATTCTTTACGTTACTATTCGTTCCTCCATGTGCGTAGAGTTTCCCTGAGGCCGACGAGCTACATTTCCCAAACGAGAAAGGACTATTTCATCTTGCTTACAGTTTTAAATTAATAGTTCTCACTTTTTGATCAATCAATCTTCCAAATCGCGAATTACCTATTTCATTCAAGTGAACGCCATCTTGAATGAATAAATCCACCGAGTTAAAATCTGCCCAAACGTTAACGAACTCTACTCCTTCAAGGACACACACACACATCGCTTCTAATTTAATATTAAAAATAAATTGTTTTACTTAAGTCTATTACTTTCATAAATTCTCGCAAGAACCTCAGAAATCGATACACTATTCGATTTATTTTTCAAAGATTTAATCAAACTTCGATATTAAAATAATAAATCTTTTGACCTACTGGAGAAATTATACAAATCGCTCCCTCCAACGAAATTAACAGCGAATTTGCAGTTTCTAACTTTAAATTCTTTACTTCCTGTTCAATTCTATCTATTTTAGCGCCTGGCACGCTTTTGTTTTGCTCTATTTCTTAAACAAAATTCTTTATCCAAATGTCTAACAATGGATGAACCTAACAATAGTTTCATTTTCATTTTCTATCGATTCTAGTAAACTAAGTGGATTTTGACAATCTAGATAAAATATTGATGACGCCTTTGGCGTAACATCGTTTCTAATCAATTTAAAATTATCAACAGTTAAACAACTACTGTTCGACTGAATGCCGGTGATAATCCTATCAACCATCGCGTCAATTGTCTGCACACTGTCTTCAACTTGTTTGAGCTAATCGTTAAATTTTTTCACGGAATTCGAAGAATTATTAAGTTCAACTCTTTTAAGTTATCCTCACCATTTGAAACTTTTTTTTATTAAGTACAAAGACTTTTTTGCATCTCAACATTATTTTTTTTAATTAGGCTATCTTGAAACTTTAAATGGATCACCTGAACATCAGGGCCCCCCAGCCTTCTTTAGTTAGGCTTATAAGGCTAACTAACGAAAATATCACGACCTAACCTAACCAATCGTTAGGTCAACTGTACGCCCTTGACAATTGGTTAGGTTAGGTCGTTATATTTTCGTTAGTTAGCCTTATAAAGTTAACTAAAGAAAGCTGGGGACCCTAATCTTCAGGTGATCCCTTTAAATTGAATTCTTTCGTAAAATTCTTAGAAATTTGATTCTTTAACACTTGAAATTTTTCATCAATATATGACTTTAAGTTACGAAATTAACAAACCCTATCCTCGGCTTTAGAAACATCGACATAAATACCTCGAGTACAGTGTAACAAGCACACCGCGCAGGTGTATTTTGTAAACGGCATTTTTACTATCAACTAAGAAATAAATATTTATCCCACTCCATTTCACAACTTTATATTAAACACCAGAGGTTGGAAAGATTTGTTTTTATATATAGAAATGCACGATCTCAATAAACAGGCCACAAAATTCTTTCAAGAGAAGCAATAGCACACGTCTTAACAGTGAGGTGGCTGGCAGCGCAACTTTTCAGTAGTTTTCACCTTACTTGCCCTTAAGCTATTTTCCATTGTTTTAAGCATTAATTATATATATATATATATATATATATATATATATATATATATATATATATATATATATATATAGGGTGTTTCAGGAGGAAAGGTCAATACTTCGGGAGGTGATAGTATCGGTCAGTGTGAGAAAAAAGTTCATATGAACATCAGAACATGTGTCTAATTCTGAATGGTTACGGAGATAGAGCTGTTTGAATCTGATGCGCGCGCAGCTCTTCCTCCCCCTTCCCTCCTCTATAACCTTGAACCATGTAAGCTGTAATGTAAGCATGTAACATAAGCCAATCGACAGCTGACTGTTGTGAGTGACATTGTTTGGTGTTTGAAGCAGTGTTAAGAATGCCACACACCTTCACACATGCCAAATATGCAGATATGGTGTATGTCTACGGTTTTTGCGATGGAAGTGCAACAGCTGCTGTTGCAGAATACCATCGACGGTTTCCGAACCGCAGAATTCCGGATCGAAGAGTGTTTACCAGGGTTTTCAACACATTGGGTGAGATTGGTACACTTCCCAGCGCTCTTGTTTGATCTGAACGTGAAGGTCAACGAGATGTGGATGAAGTGGAAAACATTCTTCAGTTGGTAGAGCGTAGTCCTACTACTAGCTCACGAAGAATTTCTACACGTCTCGGTATACCACACACAAGAGTATGGCGAACATTACGTGAGGAAGGCTTACATCCATATCATGTACAGCGTGTACAACGCCTTCAACCAGGAGACGCTGCCATGCGACTGGAATTTTGTCATTGGGTAAATGCTAATCGCCGATTGCTTCGATTAATACTGTTCACCGATGAAGCTACTTTCACCCGTGACGGTATCAACAACACTCGTAACTCTCATCGGTGGCCACTGTAGAAACAAATTTTCAACATCGCTTCTCTGCCAATGTGTGGTGCGGTATCATCGATGATCAGCTGATTGGCCCTGTTACTTTAGAGAATCGTCTTACAGGACAAAGTTACCTAGAATTTCTGCAAAATGAATTGCCACGACTATTGGAGGATGTTCCTTTGGCTACACGCGCTGGTATGTACTTTCAGCATGACGGAGCTCCACATTCTACCCGTCTGGTGATGCAATACCTAAATCAAACTTTCCCTGGTCGATGGATCGGCCACGGTGGTCCCATTCAATGGCCACCAAGGTCTCCAGACTTCTCTCCGTTAGATTATTGTTTGTGGGGGTGGATGAAAAGTCAAGTTTACAAAAGAAAGGTGGATACACGAGACGAATTGCTCGCGCGCATTTTGGATGCTGCTGCCCGCATAAAGGAACGTCAAGATCAACTCAGACGAACAACACGCGATCTTCGCACACGAGTTGCAAAGTGCATTGAGGTTGACGGTGGGATTTTCGAAAACGTATTGTAAACTGTAACAAATTTGTCATTTCTGTATCTGATACCATTCAAAATACCAGTGTTTAAACATTAAATGTTAGAAACAGTAATTGGTTTCTCTTTCTTGATTACCATTAACAATGCTTTTGTAGATTCAAACAGCTCTATCTCCGTAACCATTCAGAATTAGACACATGTTCATATGAACTTTTTTCTCACACTGACCGATACTATCACCTCCCGAAGTATTGACCTTTCCTCCTGACGAAGGTCAAGCTTTTCACTCCACCTTAGACCTACAGTTTAACGTGGAATCCGAACCACGCCCCACCAGCAGCCCAGCGTCTTAACCACTAGGCCACCTAGGGTACCCATTTGTCTACCAACCACTTTCTTTATTGTGTGGAAGGATGAACAGCTGGGTTTTGCTACGCGCCGGCTGCCGTCACCGGGTCTCGAACCCGGGGCCGATGGATTCGGAGTCAGCGACGCTAACCACTACACCACCGAGGCGCATTATATATATATATATATATATACATATACACACACAGTATATAATAGAGAGAGAGAGAGAGAGAGAGAGATACAGTAGTTTACGCTTGCTTCATCATCCGGATTCCAAAATGCGTATAATTGCTGAAAAAAGTGCAACACAGTCACAATCAAAAGAAAGTGGTAGAGCAACTTTCCTCTGAGAAGATAAATGGTGAGGCTCACAATTTGAGGTCGAAAGTCACAAAGGTCACAGAAGGAAGAAGAAGGAAGAATTGAAGTTGAAATGGGTAAAACATTGATTAAATGTAAAGTGGGGGAAACATTAGTTACATGATAAATGCCAAGTGGTGAAACGCTGGTTAAAGAATAGCACAAACAAACATATAACAGATTTTTAGTGAGAAGAGGTTAACTTCAGTGACGAATGAACAGGTGACATATAAAAATAATTATATAATTTTTAGTAATAACACTCAACGTTTTCAGTCTGCAATTTCTGGTCCTAATAAATGAAAATGAAAATGAAAAGGTTTATTGGCTGACTATAGTCCATATTTCAAATATTATTAATACAATGACAGTTCACATACTAAGGATAAAAATATATACAATTGATTAGAAATAATAATGTCGAAGTTAAGTGGAGCTACAGACAGACGTTTTCGTATCAAGAATTCCATAGCTTAGAGGACAAACGGCAGGACTCATGGATAGCTTGCCTAATCGGGGTTGGTTGATTTTTTAATGCTTTGCATTAGACTGTATTGAGCACGTCTTGTTACCTCCGGGAAACTCGGGACATTGCAGGTAGCGAACATTTGCGAAGCTGAGCATCTCGGGGGGTAATTTATGTAAGAGTCTAAAAGACCTGTTCTACAGTAAATTTAGGGTTCTGCCAGAACCTTTTTTATAATTCATCCAGAGTTGCTGTCCGTATATATTACAGCAGAAAGCACGAAAGAGAGTGTGTCTTTAGCTTCACTTGTTCAGAACCGGATGTTCCTTATAGTCATATTCGCTTTAGCAGAAAGGCTTCGAGATTGTTTTTTTATATCTGAGTCATCACTGAAAGAGCTGGTGATAGTTTGACCCAAATACTTAAACTCTTGTACTTCCTCAATTACTTCGTCTCATTTTAAAGTGTCAGATATATATATATATATATATATATAATATATATATGAGGGTGGTCCAAGAAATAAAAGTTTTATTTTTGTACTTCCTCAAGGCTACCCTTGTTTGAAATCATAAAAGGATAATTGCTACAAAAAAATGAGCTCATTCCGACTCTATTTAGAAGTCGCTACAAAATGAATAATTTTCTCTTAAATGAAAAAAAATAACGAAATTTGACAAAAAAAACAGGCAAGTGGCTTTTAATTCTGTAAAGACGCTTTAGAAGGGGTAGGAAACGTTCGTCGATGGGTCTCAACAATGCGGAGAAGGAATTGTTTTTGCTGCTCATCTTTGGTAGGCGTTGTATTGTACCATTGAATAAGAGCAATCGCTCTCTCTGCAGAGTCATTGACAACCTTCATCTTCAATGCTCTTTCTTTCAATAACTCGTAGTTGTCGTTACTTGGCCAATCACTTGGTGGTTTCGAAAGAAACTCTTGAGCAATCTTCTTTCCGTTTTTATCTAATACATCAAAGAGTTAAGCCGTCTTCTCACTGACGTAAGTTTCCAATGGGTTTGCTGTTTTGAACAGCTTTGAATCGAGGCGCTTCAGACCTTTCGCTTTTGCAGGATAAGATAATTTTTTAATCATATTTTCTTTTACTTTGCTGTCCAACCCATCGTCAAAAAGTGACAGTCCAATCAGCTCTTCCGAGAAGTACCGTACCAGAGATATTTCTTAAATGCCTTGAGTGCAATTTCAGCCAAAACCCTGTTTGGATAAGTCTCCATAACTGTTAGAAAAGCTAGGTCGTTTCTAGGGGCCCTCACTGCCAAGGGTGCTTCATATCAATATTTATTATAAACAAGTGCCACAAAGAGACAAAAATCTTTCAGACCCTTTTTTTTTTCATGAGCAGCAAGTTTCATTTGCTCCTGGAAGAGAAAGATCTTCAAAGCATAGGTAGCTTTTGCCGTCTAGCGAGCCTGATGAAGAGCTCCTGGAGCTCTGATGTTGTACTTCTTAGGCAAACTTCCTCCCAGGAAAATTAGAGGAAGACGGAGGAATTCACTAGTCATCTCTTGAGAAGCTGCTGTTCTGAAGAGCGTCGGAGAGGTATTGTATCATCTCTTGACAAAGTTCTCACAAGTTTTCTTCAAAAAGTTCCATTCCTGCTGATATAAAGTTTTCATTATTGATAACTGGCCATTGTGCCATGAATCGCTTAAACAATGAGACTTGTGGTCCTTTCGAAGGTTCAAGAATACTAGAAAATACGTTAGCCAAAACGACTTCATACACATGATGACATGCTATCCACGTTAGAAAGCGACCTACAGCTCTCTCTATCAGGGTACAAGCTCCAGACATCAGCCCAGTATTTGATGCTGTTATATCAAATACAAGCCCCTGCAACTGATTTTTCAAGCCCCACTCATCCACCGTCCTGAGGCAGACATCAGCTTGTGCTTGTCCCGTTCCGTGAGGGATGAGTGGAACACCAAGTAGTTTATCTTCTCCTCCTCCTGAAACAGCGACTGCGATGCGATCCACATTTTCATGTTCCCCTGTTATATTAGGAAGCATTTTCCCATCCCGGTGAAGCAGAAGGGGAGTGTCAGAAGAAAAGCTTGATTTTTCAGCAGTTGCGATAGTTTCACGAGCTTTAATTCGAGATCAACGAATTGTACTTCGAGAAAATGACACTGAGCCCAGATCATGGCCAAGAGACTTAGCTGATGCTGCAATAACAAAGGCTGCATTGCGATCGCTTAGATTAACACGGTCGAGTGCCTGGGCTACCTCATCTGAGATGACTGTTTTCTTGCATTTGGAAGGAGGGTTCGATGATGATGTAGATGTTTCACCCACATCATACAGCTGCCTACTACACACTGCATTAAGAGGCCCCACATTTCCAGCCTTTGCTTGTCAAAATCTGCAAACTCAGGGTGAATCAAGTCACTGCTTGATTGAAGCTCACTCAACCCTAGACGAATTAATATGTGGGTTTTGTACATGTATAATTTTGTATATTGTGTATCCTTTGCAGCTATCTCTCGTAACCGATATTAATATATATATATATATATATATATATATATATATATATATATATAGAGATAGAGATAGAGATAGAGATAGAGATAGAGATATATTCAGATTCTTTCACGCCATCCTCAAACATTCTTAGAAGACACACGTGGTCAAGGAATTAGAAACAATGAAGACGTTTGTTTTTCCCCAAAAGGCCCTGGAAAGCAAGCCCTTAGCAACTATAGGACGCTCAGACGTCTCAAAAAATGGTGCGAAACTCCGCGTCTCAGATCAGAGGTTATATAAGCGCGAGGGTCCACTGATACACTTACTCACTCACACACGCTCATTCGCTCGCTCACTTCTCGCTTGCATTTCTCGTCACGTGTCACGCTTCTCCTTCGTCAGTAGCACAACTCATCACGTCAACCGCCCTCCGGCTTCCCGCCGGAGGAGCGGCCTGCTGTTCCTTCAAGTCCCCGATCTATCGTCAAGTAAGACGTTCGAGTCAGCCTGCAGAAGCACCGTTGAAACCCAACGCCGTTCAACCTCAGCCGGCCTACGTCCCTCAAGCAACACATCAGCACCGAAGCGAATCAACACTTGAGGCGACGTCCTTCTCATCCGGGTTTCACCCATCCTTCAACACAACTCAATCGACGCTCATCTCGGGACTACAACCACAAGGTCAACCTTCAAGCATATCCTTCATCTTAAGAGGCCTAATCGACACGACCGGCGCCCGTTCAACAAGCTTCAATAGGACGGTTAACATCACCTCGGGCCTACGTTCTACAAGGTCAACCTTCAAGCATATCTTTCATATCAAGAGGTATTTTCAACAATGTCGGTAAGCTCTCTCTGCCTCGTTCTTAAGCAATGCTCGCTAAGCCTACAGAGCGTAACCGCAGCGGCGTAATTAGGCTATCTCTAAAGTGATTTCAATACCGATCAAACTAACTTTATTTAAGACTGTAGTAGGCCTATTCTTGATCGAAATGTCATTCCAATACCGTAATCGTGTACCATCCTGCTACTGTGTTCATTCATGTAATCCATAAATACCGTGCATCCGTTTATTTATGTGATTTATTTAAGCATTTCATTACTGACGGCCGAATCCACTTACCGTGTACTAAACGCACGTGCATTCTTTATATCATTACTAGGCCCATTCAGTGTTCCATTTTTGCGTAACTCTAGCCTATCTAAATGAAGGTCTAATCTATTTACAGTGTACCAACTTACGTGCATAAATTCCATTATCATTAGGTTGCATCATTTATTCCATGTTCCATTTTTGCACACCATTAGGCTACCATAAATGTGTGTATTACTTAACAATTAAGCTGTACAACCATTCACGTATATGCTAAGCCTCAGTCATATTTAGCATACTATAAATAGCTTCATTGCCATGTTAATCACTGTGAACAAATAAGTGATTTATTTTCTTAAACTCAAAACCATAAGGTAATTTTTCTAACCTTAATATTTGCTTGGGTGTAATCCAAGCTGGTGACCTCGAACCATTCGTAACGTCATATATTCCATATCCAATTTCATTAATTATAGTGAGCTTAATCATTATCACCTCACTCGGCTAATATTAGGCCCACTATATATATATATATATATATACACCGGTAATCAGAATACCGGTAATCTCTATGGGTGACGTAGACGTCTCGGTGCTCCTCAAACAGTATAATGAGGTACAAAAGTCGATAGTTGAACTGAAACACCAACACGTGGTGTCAAATCAGAAAAACGCGATTTCGCTAGAACAATTCCGGTCAGAGTTAGATGCGTTGAAAGAGACGCTCCTCCCAAAGCCCAGTTACTCGGAAGTAGTTCAGCAAGCCAGATCTCCAAGAAGCGCGTCGGGCAGCGAGGGAAACGAAATCCCCGCCTCCAACTCCCCCCTGAAGGCCTGAAGGTGGGGTGGAAACGCAGCATGCAGGGGTAGCGGTCAACCCCCTCCAGTTCAGGAAAGAATCCCTGCTCCCGATTTCACAATGAGGAACAGGGACGGTCCAATGCCGAGAGACGAGGCATCATTGCCCTCTTCCCTGCCTCCCACTGCAGAAGAGAGGTGTTCGATTACGCCTCGCTCGGTGCCCAGTTCCTCCCCCTCCCACCGAAGAAGGAGGGGCACGCGCGGCCGTCAGGTTATAAACACCACTAACAGACCCTCACCAAGCCATAGAGTAAGGTAAGGGCCTCCTATCCCCCAAAGGTTGTGCCACCCATCCCCCAGGTAGGCGAACCCTGCCTCAGGGAGATCGAGGGAGGAGGACGACTGGTGGGTAACTGTTAACAGTCGCCCTTCCCGAAGGTTTCCTCAACCGGTCTCCGCTGCGAGGCCACCGATGGGGAATCTCACCCTCTTTGTGTCGCGAATTCAGCTCTCGAACGAGGCAAGCGATATTCGACACATGATGGAAGAAGTTATTGGTGAACACAGTATATTGATAGTTAATAAACTAAACACGAAATCTCCGTATTATAACTCTTTTAAAGTAATAATTAAAGGTGTAAATGCGCATTTCAACCCGTATAATATGAGTCAATGGCTAGTCGGTATTATTGTTAAGGAGTTTATTCACTTTTCCAGGAGATTTGATAACAGGCAAAATAATAATAATAATAATAATAATAATAATAATATAATAATAATAGGCGCCCTAACGGTAATGCCTGCAAGTTGTACTGTGTATAATAATAATAATCTTACTAATAATAAATTCTCTATTAGTCATGGCGGATAACTTGTTGAAAATAGCCTCATATAATGTAAGGTCAGTGAGGAATTCAACTGTAGATGTTCATAAACTCTGCGACAGTGCAGATTTGATACTCCTGCAGGAGCACTG
The DNA here is from genome assembly GCA_023014485.1 of Bathynomus jamesi. Taxonomy (NCBI): domain Eukaryota; kingdom Metazoa; phylum Arthropoda; class Malacostraca; order Isopoda; family Cirolanidae; genus Bathynomus; species Bathynomus jamesi. The sequence goes on along the minus strand of JAJOZX010000007.1, from coordinate 1,301,077 downwards.
GCTACCTAAGCAAGAGCTAAAATTCCTCTCTACCATCCATGATGACTTTATGTACCATGCGTCATTAGCAGTAGACTTGTCAGATGAATTAATGTACGGTAGACCTTTTGGTGGTGTTGCTTTCTTAATAAGGAAAAATTTGTCAAAACATATAAAAATTTTAACAAGCGATAATGTAAGGTTGTTAGGCATTGAATTACAAGTGAACAATGATTGCATATTAATTGTAAACTGCTATTTACCATACAACAACGGCAGTAATCTAGAATCAGTGGTTCCCAACCGGTTTTGGCTTATGGCCCCCCTTAGGAACCTTATTTTTTCCTGTAGCCCCCATAAGCATTATTTTCAGTAGGTAATATGCAGATTTAACTCTATTTTACAAAATAACATTTTCCTGTGGCCCCCTTCAAATGTGCCATGGCCCCCAGGGAGCCATATGGCCCCCGGTTGGGAAACACTGACTAGATGAATACATTGATTTGCTGTACAAAATTAAGTCATTATCAGATAACCCCAAATATTCTCACTGTATAATAATGGGGGACTTTAACGCACATGTGAACTCGGAATTCTTTGTAGAATTGGGTAACATGTGCGAGTCGGCCAATTTAAGTATAAGTGATGTAGATGTATTAGGGGTAGCCAGTAGTAATTTTACATACGTTGGTGATATGAGTGGTACCACCAGGTGGATTGATCATTGTCTCACTAGTAATAATCTAAAGGATCGAATTGTTAGAGTTCATATTCTGCATGATTTCCTTCTTTCTGATCATATACCATTAGAAATATTAATTAACGTTACCAATTTATGCGCAACACGACTTAACAAGAACTCAACAGGTAAGAATAATCGGGTCGATTGGTCCAATGTTACGATGCAGCAGAGAATAGAAATACAAAGACAGAACAAGTCACCTCTTAATAATTTAGAAATTTTGCACCTTGCCTGTAATAATCCTTGCTCAAATGATTCTCACTGTAAACTCATAGATAGGTATTATAGTAAGATAATATCCCTGTTAAGAGAAGCAGGAAGCCCCCTGATTAAATCTTACAACAATCATACTAAGATTATTCCTGGATGGAATGATTTTATTGCCCCCCTGAAGAAGGAATCGAAAGACGCCTATGATTTGTGGTGCTTTCATGGTAGATCCAGATTAGGACCAGTATACCTGAATATATGTAGAAGTCGGGGTCAGTATAAGGCGGCTATAAGGCGATGTAAACAGGAAGAAGAGTCTATTCGAGCATCAAAAACCTGTGAAGCTCGCATAAATCACGATAGCAAATTTTTGAAATTTGTTAAGAATCAAACGGGTGTCAAAAATGTCCTCCCTCCGACAATCGATGGGGTGTCGGGGGAGGATGAAATTCCAAAGCTGTGGAAAAACCACTATTCTAACATTCTTAACAGTGTGAGTAGGGATAATCTTAAGATAGATTGCAGCGAAACGATTGTGGGAGGGACAAGGGAAAATACTTTGATATCATTTTCTGAAGTAAAGAGGTTAATTAAAGAGTTAAAGACTGGTTCTGCGTCAGGGGTAGATGACTTATCGACTGAGCACTTAAAATATGCAAATGACGTAGTATGTCTGCATATATCATTGCTCCTATCAGCCATGCTTGCTCATAGCTATATCCCTGCAGAGTTCATGAGGGTATATATCTTGCCCCTGGTCAAAAATAAGTACGGAGACATTCTGTCCAGCAATAATTACAGGCCTATTGCTGTCGCTTCCTGCTTCTCGAAACTACTAGAAAAACTCTTGTTACGCCGATTAAATGACTTCCTATGGACATCTAATCAGTTTGGCTTTAAAAGGTCCCACTCAACTGACCTGTGTATCTATGTACTTAAAGAAACAATATCTAAATACATTGATAGTAATTCAACTATTTATAGCTGTTTCCTAGATATAAGTAATGCATATGATAGGGTGAACCACAATATTTTATTTGCTAAACTACAAGACAGGATGGTTCCCATGTACATATTAAATTTATTGAAATTTTGGTATTCCCACCAATCTTTCACTGTTAGGTGGGGCAATGTACTATCCGAGTGTTTTGTCTCCTCTTGCGGGGTGAGACAAGGCTCCTTGCTCTCCCCTTACTGTTTAATGTGTATATCGACGGATTAATTGCTTCACTTAATGAGGCAACAGTGAGATGTTGTATAGATAACACAAGGATAAATAACTTAGTTTATGCCGATGATATGATGTTAATAAGTCCCTCTGTTAAACGTCTGGATCGGCTACTAAAAGTCTGCGAAGTGTATTCGCAGAAACATGATATTCTTTTTAATGTTATAAAAACTAAGGTTATGCAATTTAATCCTAAAAGCTGTAATCAGCCAGCTGATATAAGGTTTAAAATGAATGGTGAAGTAATTGAGGAAGTACAAGGGTTTAAGTATTTGGGTCAAACTATTACCAGCTCCTTGAATGATGGCTCGGATATAAGAAAACAATCTCGAAGCCTGTGTGCTAAAGCGAATATGACCATAAGGAACTTTCGATTCTGTACAAGTGAAGCTAAAGACACTCTCCTTCGTACTTTCTGCAGTAATATATACGGACAGCAACTGTGGGTGAATTATAAAAAAGGTTCTGGCAGAACTCAATTTGCTGTACAACAGGTCTTTTAGACTCTTACATAAATTACCCCCGAGATGCTCAGCTTCGCAAATGTTTGCTACCCGCAATGTCCCAAGCTTCCCGGAGGTAACAAGACGTGTTCAACAGTCAATGCAAAGAATTAAAAAATCAACCAACCCGATCATCCAAGCTATCCATGAATCCTGCCATTTATCCTCTAAGGGCCCTAAGCTATGGACTTCTTGGTACGAAAACGTCTATCTGTAGCTCCACTTAACTTCGACATTACAGTATTATTTCTAATCAATTGTGTATATATTTCTATCCTTAGTATATGAACTGTCATTGTATTAATAATATTTGTCATATAGACTATAGTCTGCCAATAAACCTTTTCATTTCATTTCATATATATATATATATATATATATATATATATATATATATATATATATATATATATATATATATATATATATATATATTATATATATATATACAAGGAATTACCAAACCAATATAATTCTAGTATGAAAATTTTTCAATTTGTAGCAATCTCTAAATCTGCTCCAATTTGCTCAAAATTTTGTGTGTGTGTGTTACTATTGCATAGTGTAACAAGGCCAGCCTTGAGGAGATTGACGTTTTAAAGTCTGAAGTTTTACCATACTATCTTGGACCACCCTAAAAAAAAAATATATATATATATATATAATATATATATATATATATATATATATTATATATATATATATATTTTAGGGTGGTCCAAGATAGTATGGTAAAACTTCAGACTTTAAAACGTCAATCAATCAAGAACCAGGTCCCAGCACAAGTAGTGCGGGTAGTGCCTCTCCGCCACGAAAACGAGGACGCAAACCTGTCATTTCACCCGAAGAGGTACAGTAAAAATATTATGGTTTTATTTAAAGTAAAAAAAATTACAAACATTTTAAAGTGTCAGATGTTTAAAAATCACTATATAGATATATATATATATATATATAGTGATTTTTTAAACATCTGACACTTTAAAATGTTTGTAATTTTTTTTACTTTAAATAAAACCATAATATTTTTACTGTACCTCTTCTACACATGGGAATTAGCCCCCTATTGCTAAACATGCTCTATGTGATGTCTTCTCTGTTCGTTAAAATTTTGCAGTACTCTGGACAGAGTATCTGTTGAAATTTGTAGAAATTTCTTGTTCAGTTGATGCTTTCAATTCTTCTATTGTGTGTGGATTCTGTTTAAACACTAACTTTTAAATAACCCCACAGATAAAAGTCACAGGGGTTTAAATCTGATGGTGTTGGTGATCATGATATCCCTTTATCATAAACCGCAGGAAACCTGTTGGACAGGACTTTTCTGTAGGACTCTTCTGTGAAAAGCATCATGTAAGTATTGTGAGCTGAGAGGACGTCACATGGAGCCTATTTATCATCAGGAGACAGACTAATTGGCCATATATAAAGAAGGTATGGTAAAAATTTCATGCTATTATTTGAAATTAATAAAAAACAGACCTTTTAAAGTGTCGGATTTTTTAAGAATCATCTCTCTCTCTCTCTCTCTCTCTCTCTCTCTCTCTCTCTCTCTCTCTCTCTCTCTCTCTCTCTCTCTCTCTATATATATATATATATATATATATATATATATATATATATATAATTTAGGGTGGCCCTTACTTTGACATTTTGGAAAGTTCTACCTCTGACCTTCTCAGGTGGTTCCATTTTGGTAAAAACTAAGATGAGTCAAAATATGAGCCAGATTGAATAATATTATTTAGCGGTGGCTCAAGGGCTTCAAATTTTGTCCCCTATTTATGACCTCGATGGCCTGTTTCCTTTTCTTTGCTCACAGGTTTTATGCATGATGGCAACGCGCTCCCACGATTTTCTGGTTAGCTCCGCGGACAGGATCAAAGGAAGTAAACTCCCTTCGGGAAAGAAAGTTCTTGGCCACTTCTTACATCGCCATATTGTTCTCAAAGAAGAAATCCGAACAGCAGCAACTCGGACCATCGAGCGAGTCGAAGAGTTCTGGTCTCGCGCCAGAATCTCAACCAAATATAGCCAGGATTCGATCAAAAATCTTGAGCAACTCTTCTTCGAGTGGAAGGGGCTGAAGAAGAACAAAAGCCGTCGAACCCATACCCAACAAGCTAATGAAGCCACGTTCTTAGCCAAAGTCGAGGAACTTTTTGACGTAGCATACGCTTATGCCATGGAGCTCATCCAGAAGACAAGCTTTTCCTTGAATCTCAGCGGAAGAAGGGACGACCTGGCTCCCTGAGGGGAGTTGACAAGCTGCTGCTCCAACAACAGCAGAAGCAGAAGGAGAAGGAAGAAAAACTGATGAGGAGACGTCATCGATCACAACTTGACAAAGAAGCCTTGTTGGGAAAAACGGAGCTGGAGACCAGCACTGACTCAGAAGAAGATCTGTATCAAGAACCAGGTCCCAGCACAAGTAGTGCGGGTAGTGCCTCTCCGCCACGAAAACGAGGACGCAAACCTGTCATTTCACCCCAACTGGCCGCTATGCTTGATCGAAATGGTTTAAGTGACAGAGCTACTATGATGATCATCTTCGAGGATTCCAGAGCCCTTGGACAAGACCCACAAGAGCTTGCTCTGAACAGGTCGACCATCCAACGTCAACATCAACAACACCGAGAAGCAGCGGCTGCCAGCATCAAAGAGGTGTTCAAACCAGACACACCCCTTACAGTCCACTGGGATAGCAAGCTCATGCCTGATCTCACAGGGAATATGAAGGTGGATAGGCTGGCTATTCTAGTCTCGACAATGGAAGAGAAGAAGCTGCTGGAGATTCCGAAGATACCCAATGGGACCGGCCAAGCTATGGCCCAAGCTGTGTACAATGCCATTCGCCGAAACCCGGAAATTTGTACGACGGAAATTTATACGCCAGCATTTGTACGCCAGAACATTTATACGACTGGAAATTTATACGCCAAGCATTTGTACGACGGTAATTTATACGTTATACGCAAGAAATTCATGATCAGTTAATAAAATTGAATTTGAAAGTAGGTAAGTTAAAATACAAATTATCACAAATTATGAAATTACATATTACAATAATTAAATGCATAATTGAAACTAGATTTCAGCTTATCAATTTAAGAGAAAATGTACCTAGCGATATACAGAACGAATGTCATTTTAAAAATCGGAGAACAAATCTTGCGAGTTTTTTCTCATTAATCTCCAGACCTAACCTAACCTAACCTAACCACCTGTACCTATTCAATAACCATTTACCTACCTGTAAATCCTTTAATGTGCTGTGATACATAAAATTTAAAATTCTTCAAATTGAAATTATTTTCAAAATATTTAAATAATGTTTACTTTTATTTATTTATTTTTTTTTTTGCACCTGTGCTTATGTTTATATAAAAAAATGAAGTCACGGTTATTATCATGGGCAGATCGCATACTTAAGTCAAAAAAGTCCGGTAGAGCGCAAGCTTAAATTACCGTCGTACAAATGTCAGTCGTATAAATGTTCTGGCGTACAAATGCTGGCGTGTAAATTTCCGTTGTACAAATGTTGACGTACAAATTTCCGCACACGCCATTCGCCAGTGGGGGCTAGAAAACTTTATCCATGCCATGTGCTTTGACACAACCGGTCGATCGTCAGGAGCCTGCGTAATTCTCGAGCTCCTACTGGGCTGGCATTTTCTGCATTTTGCCTGTCGACACCATATCCTGGAGTTGGAATTGGCTGCCGCCTTTCAAGCTTGCTTGGGCCCCAACAGTGCACCGGAAATCCTCTTGTTCAAGCGGTTCCAAGCACAATGGCCATCCATTGACCAAGAAAGGTACGAGGACGCCTTCTCGGACGACTTCGCTGCATTAGAGCTCGCCGATGTCCGGAACGAGGTCATTGCGTTCAGTGAGCAGCAACTGTTGGAACACCAACCCCGAGATGACTATCGCGAGCTACTCAACCTTATGCTGATTTTCCTCGGAGGCACACCTTCACGTGGGAAGACGTTTCGAGCTCCTGGACCTATGCATCTTGTTCACTGGATGGCAAAAGCCATTTACAGCCACAAAGTTTGGATGTTCCGGTCTCAGTTTCATCTGACAGCGAAGGAAGCTAAGGGACTGAGAGATTTTAACATCTTTCTTGCAAAGGTTTACCTCAAGGCCTGGTTTCTGGCACCTCTTGCTTCCACCGCAGCTAAAAACGATCTCCAACTTCTTCAGCAGCTTCACACATTCCCTCAACGAAACATCAGTGCAGCTATATCACGCAAGTTGACCGGCCACCTATGGTACCTGTTGGAGGATTTGATTCTTCTAAGCCTCTTTGATCCAGAGGTGGATTCAACTACAAAGCAGGCCATTCTGAAAAGTTCAACAGAGATGGAAGGAGAGGATGACCCACCAAAACGGGCGTTCGTGGATCTGGCAACGATGGAACAAAAAACGCTCGCCAGTTTGGTGTCAAAGGAAAGCAGAAAACTGTTCGCGACGCTCGGCATGACGGATACATTCCTGAACGAAGACCCTGGTACATGGAATGACAGGGATGACTTCAAGGCTGCCCAGGCAATCATCCGCCCTTTAGCAACGACCAACGACCATGCAGAGCGAGGCGTTGCCCTGATACAAGACGCGACGCGGTCAGGGCGATTTCGAAATGAAGAGTAGCTGCAATATGCCCTCCAAGTTATCGAGCAGAGCCGGGCAAACTTTCCTGACGCGAAGAAATCAATGCTGCTGATGAAGTCATGATGTGCGATTCTGTTATAACCAAGTGTCCCTTCTACACTGTTTTGAAATTATCTAATTACATTTTTGTACAATGATCTTTCTTTATAATAATGTAATAAAAGGAGCCATGGAACAAATATACTTAATTTCCTAGACAAATAACTTAAACGGCCAACACACTTGGCCTATGTCTGGAGGTGTGCTTCAGTGTACAAATTTTGACGGCTTTGAGCCACCTCTAAATATTAACATCTTCTGTTCAAATTTCACATAGGATACTTTTTCATAAAAAGGAACCATTTGGCGGGGTCAGACGTAACATTGCTCTGTTCTGAATTTCACCATATGGATAAGGGCCACCCTAATATATATATATATATATATATATATATATATATATATATATATATAATTAATGAATGATGCAAAGCCCACAAGAAGAAAGAAAAATTATTCCAAAGTCTTTCGTGTATTCAAAAGTACAACCTCGTCAGGTGTACTTCTCTGACTGACAAGGTGTACTTCTGAATACACGAAAGACCTTCGAATCATTTTTCTTTTCCCTGTGGGTTTGCATTTTATATATATATATATATATATATATATATATATTATAAACTGCAAACACGCAGTATAATTAACGTAAAGAAACGACGCTTTGTATAGGAAGTATCCGCGCAAGGTGGGGAGAGCGAAAGAACGAAACAATGAAAAAATGAGGTAACCACCCGGGAATCGAACCCGGGATCTTCCGATTGCCGGTCAGATATGATAACCATTACACCACGGGCCTCACTCAAACAAATGTCGTAATTCCTCTACATACGCGCAGAAACCAATGCCCCAAAGGGGCACTTCCCGCATGCCGTAACATTATATACATTATAACTGCAAACACGCAGTATAATTAACGTAAAGTGAGGCCCGTGGTGTAATGGTCATCATATCTGACCGGCAATCGGAAGATCCGGTTCGATTCCCGGGTGGTTACCTCATTTTTTAATTTGTTTCGTTCTTTCGCTCTCATCTTGCGCGGATAATTCTCCTATACAAAGCGTCGTTCTTTACGTTAATTATACTGCGTGTTTGCAGTTATAATGTATATAATGTTACGGCATGCGGGAGGTGCCCCTTTGGGGCATTGGTTTCTGCGCGTATGTAGAGGAATTACGACATTTGTTTGAGTGAGGCCCGTGGTGTAATGGTTATCATATCTGACCGGCAATCGGAAGATCCCGGGTTCGATTCCCGGGTGGTTACCTCATTTTTTTCATTTGTTTCGTTCTTTCGCTCTCATCTTGCGCGGATAATTCTCCTATACAAAGCGTCGTTCTTTACGGTATATATATATATATATATATATATATATATATATATATATATATATATATATATATATATATAAAGTCCTACAATTATTATACTGAGATTATTCTCCGACATAAATTACCCCCGAGATGCTCAGCTTCGCACATGTTTACTACCCACAATGTCCCGAGTTTCCAGGCGGTAACAAGATGGGGTCAATATAGTCTAATGCAAAGAATTAAAAAATCAACCAACCCGATTAATTATCCAAGCTATTCATCAGTCCTACGGTGTGTCTTCTGAGCTATGGAATTCATGGTATGAAAACGTTTATCTGTAGCTCCACTTAACTTCAACATTACTGTACTATCTCGCATTTATTGTATTTCTATCCTCAGTATTTGGGATCAAATGTAGAATTCGGACCCCAGCCTTCTTTAGTTAGCTTTATAAGGCTAACTAACGAAAATATCACAACCTAACCTAACCAATCGTTAGGTTAACTGTACGCCCTTGACGATTGGTTAGGTTAGGTCATGATATTTTCGTTAGTTAGCCTTATAAAGCTAACTAAAGAAGGCTGGGGTCCGAATTCTACATTTGATCCAGTATTTGAATTAATTATCATTGTATCCTACTGTCATTTGCATATGGACTATGGTCTGCCAATAAACTTTTTCATTTTCATTTTCATATACGTACATATACACGTGTGTGTGTGTATATATATATATATATATATATATATATAGTGTGTGTGTGTGTGTGTGTAATGTGAGTACACTGGTAATATACAGAAAAGGTGTCCGTAATTTAAATGTGGACTTTCCATGAAAGAAATGGGAACTGAACGTAGAAGACGAAAAAGAAGAAGAAAGAGTTAAAACAATGCAGTCCTGAATATAATCCTAATTACGACACAGGAAACTAACTAATTATACTACACTTAAACGAAGCTGAAATTACCTTAAAAAAGACATTTTAGAAGAGTTTCATGGCATTGCATTTTAAACGAGTCATTGAGTTCCTCTCTCCAAAGGAGTTACTTTATTTTGGGGTCGTTATCCTCATCTTTCGCTTTCACTTCTGGCAGTTAATATAGGCGGATTTTACTTTCCTCTCAGAAGGAAATTCTACAGGAAAAGTGTTTCTTGGGGAATTTCTCATTTATTTCGTTACGTAAGATTTGTTTGATTTCGATGTCAGGGAAGAGAAAGGCAGCCATAAAGCCGTTTTTGTTCAAAGAAAGTGGGAATTGATTTCAGATTTTAGTGTACGACGAATTTATTAACAAGGTTATACGTCTGCATTACTAACCGATGTTTGTTTACACACCTGAATTTGCATATTTAAATTATGGCACACACACACACACACACACACACACACACACACACACACATAGATAAAAAATAATATAGTACCTTTAACCTTGTTGATGTTCCGTGTTTTGGTCTCTTCACACGAAGGTGAAGCTGGTGACCCCGCCTCTAGGCCTGGCTTGGTGGAGGAGCGAGTTGCTTTCTTGCGCTCTCCACCGCACATAGCCAGGTACACCCGGCTCATCTAGTACCGTCCTGAGCCAGGCATCTAGTCTTCTCTTGAAGACTTCAACTTTGACCCCTGTAACGTTTCTGAGGTCTTTTGGAAGCTGGTTAAAAAGTCTTGGCTCCCTGACAACCAAATTATTTTCCTTGAGTGTTGAGGAGGTCCCTTGTCGGGCCTTTAATTTGGGAACACTACACATTCTGCCTTTCCCATTTTCCAGCGTTGTTTGAATGGTAATTGGGTTTAGTTTTAGGTTTGCTACCAGTTTTTCGATCATTTTCCATATGTAGATTATGGTGTACCTCTCTCTTCTTCTTTCCAGGGAGTACAGATTTAGTTTACGTAGTCTTTCCTAGTAGTTGAGTTCTTTGCAGCCATCAATCTTGGCTGTGAAATGTCTGCGTTTCTTCTAGGTCATTAATTTCTTCCTTTTTATATGGAAGAATAGTATAAATATATACAGTATATATGTGTGTGTATATATTATATATATTATATATATATATATATATATGGGTGTGTGTGTGTGTGTGTGGCAGAATTGAAATACGCAAATTCAGGTCTGTAAACAAGCATCAGTCAGTAATGTAAACGTTTAACCTTTCTAATAAATTCGTCATATGCTTAAATCTGAAATCAATAAGACTGGCGCTCATAAGTATTCGTACAGAGAAATATTTCAGTCATATTCGTCCTTATCTTTTGTATCATACATAGGATAGTTATGAAAAGTGTAACAAATAAAAAAATTAGTTTTACTACAAGATAGAATGTAAAATATAAAAAAATTTGAGGAAAATAAAAAAAGAAGTTAAAATACAAAAGTTTTCGTACATTTATTTACAAAATTATTTAATACTTTGGGTGTCCTCCTTAGTCTTGAAGAATTTAAAACTTTTATCAGTAATTGGTTGTTTATTGATCAGAGACTGTTGGCAATTCTGAATTCTAGAATTTCCTTTGTGAATCTGTATGGAAGCCGGATGACTGTACAAGCCATTAGTAAGCAATGGGTCATCGTGGTAAAGAGCTGTCTACCGATCTTAAGAGATCTGTTATTACTGCACAAGAGTCTGGAAAGAGTTACTAAAAGATAGAAGAAGAACTTCGAATTCCATTTATGACTGTTGCTGCCGTTATAAAAAATGGAAAAGCTTTGGAACAATCAAAACTCTACCAAGGCGTGGACGACCTTGCAAGATTTCAGAACGTACAACTAGACGGATTGAAAGAATGGCTGCTACGAATCCACGAGTGAACGCAGGTGATACTTACCAAACATTAAAACTGTCTAAGATCGATGTCCATACCTCTACTGTACGTCGTACATTGAGAAAGAATGATCTGCATGGAAGAGTTGCACGAAGAAAACCTCTGTTACTAAAAGCGCACAAAGAAGCTCGTTTAAAGTACGCCAAAAATCATCAAAATGATGGATTTACATTCTGGAAGAAAGTTCTCTGGACGAGATCAAAATTGAATTATTTGGGAACAACAAATGAAGTATGTTTAGGAAAAATAAAATACTGCATTCGATGAAAAAAACATCTTTTCTACGGTTGAACATAGTAGTGGTAGTTTGCTTCTTTGAGGATGTTTCGGTGCTTCTGATCCACGAAAGCTTGTTGTCATCAATGGACTCTTGAATTCGGAGAAATATCAGGAAATTTTGGAAGAAAATGTATTGCCTCTAGTTTGGGAGTTGCGAATGGTTCGCAACAGGGTGCTGCAACAAGACAATGACCCAAAACGTAACAGGAAGAGCACCATAAAATGGCTTCAAGAAAAGAATTTCAAGCTTCTCGAGGGGCCCAGTCAAAGTCCAGATCTGAATTTAATCGAGAGTTTATGGTTTGATTTGAAAAAAGCTGTCCGCAAGAGAAACCCTTCGAGTTTGTGAGATAGTTATTCTAAAACTAAGTACAATTCTTTGCCAAACGTAGGTTTCACCTCGCTTTTCAGAGCCAAGAAAAAACATTGGTGCTGCCTAAAAATATTAAATAGTTGTCGTACATTTATGAAATATTAATTACCTCAACACAATTAATTACTCAAAACAAATTCCGGGGGGGGGGGGGGGGAGTGCCTCGCTTGCTCTCCTCTGCTGACGCATATACAGTATATATATACCTTTCCTTTCCTTTCAACCTTTCAAAGGTTCCGTGCGATGATTCCTCATTTCACGAAGGTCAAGCTTGTCGCCCCTCCTCTTGAGTTGGCCTGGTGAAGTAGTGAGTTGGCTTCTTGTACTCTCCACCTCATATAGCCAGGTACGCCCGGCTCATCGGGGATTGTTCTGAACCAGGCGTCTAATCTTCTTTTGAAGATGTCCACTGCAACACCATTTGTGTTCCTTAGGTCTTTGGGCAACTGATTAAATAGTTTTGGGCCTCTCACAACAAAACTATTTTCTTTCAGGGTTAAGGATGTTCCCTGTCTCGCCTGATTTGGGAACACGACACATTCTTCCTTTTCTACTTTCCACCGTTGTTTGGGGAGTTATAGGGTTCAGAGTAAGATTAGGGACTAGTTTCTCTATTATTTTCTAAGTATAAATGATGTTGTATCTCTCTCCTCTCCTTTCCAGTGAATATAGATTTAATTCGCGTAACCTTTCCCAGTAACTTAGTTCTTTGCACCCATTGATCTTGGCTGTGAAGCTTCTCTGAATCCCTTCTAGCTGTCCAATGTCTTCTTTTTTATATGGGCATGTTAGGACCGAGCAGTATTCCAATTTGGGTATGATCAGTGTTTTCAGTAGAGGAATCATTATATTCCTATCCCTTCGTTTAAAGGTTCTCAGTATCTGCCCAGTTATTCTCTTTGCTCTGTTTACTGCTATCTTATTTTGTGTTTCAAATTTCGCATCATCTGTCATTACAACCCCTAAATCATTTGCTCTAGAATTTCTCCGAATTTCCTCTCCATTTGAGGTATAATATTCCATGGATTTTAGGTCTTCTCTTTTTCCGTACCGTAACAGCTGAAATTTCTCAGTGTTAAACTTCAGAGTGTTGTCTTCCGTCCACTTGTAAATTCTGTTCATGTCGGTTTGTAGAGGTCCTATATCTTCTGGGTTTCTTATTTATCTACTGATCTTTGTGTCATCGGTTTTTAGTGGTACTGAGCTGAGGACCTCTGATTCTGATAAAGATACTCCTTGTACTGTAACGACTTGTCGCCGCTCACTAGGGAAACTATATATCTTTTTCCCTACTTTTCCTGTTATTCCCATATATTTCAGTTTATGTATTATGATTCCATGGTCGCACTTGTCGAACGCTTTGGCAAAGTCTGTGTATAATTACATCATAGTTTTCATTACTTTCAAGTGCATCAATAATGTTGTTATAGCGTTCTGTTAGTTGTGATAGGCATGATCTGCCTGACCGAAACCCATGTTGGTTATCATTGAATTTTTTTCCCCGAGTTTTTTCCAAAAAGTCACAGATTTTCTGTCTAACTATTCTTTCAAATATTTTGGTGAGATGAGATGTAAGCGACACTGGCCTGTAGTTTTTGGCCTCGGATCGATCTCCTCCTTCATATATTGGGACTATGTTCGCGCTCTTCAGGATGCCCGGTATTTCTCCCGTGTCTAGTGATCGCCTCCATATCCAATATAGAATATAGAGGCTCAGCGATTGCTAAGCAATATATATATATATATATATATATATATATATATATAGGTACTTACGTATTAACGGAGGGGCCACCACATATTGATGATTGGTTAGGTTAAGTTGTAATATTTTCGTTAGTTGAAAATTTCTAATACATCATATTTTTTAAATAGCAATATTTTTTAAAATATTTTTTTATACAATTTTCTGAAAAAAATAATTTTTTTTAGGCTTATTCATGATGAAAATTTGGGATCTACCTAAAAGTGAAGAAGATGCGGTCTCTTTTTTGCAAGCCAAAGAAATTCTAAATCATTGTAAATATTTTTAAAAATATTGCTATTTAAAAAATATGATGTATTAGAAATTTTCAACTAATGAAAATATTACAACTTAACCTAACCAACAGTGGTGGGCACTGTTCCGCTAATCCGCTAACCGTTAATTAGCGAAGCTAACTTTCCCGTTAGCGGATTAGCGTTTCCGCTAACTTTGAGAACCGTTAGCGGACCAATTAGCTTCCGCTAAATTTAAGTCCGCTAACCCAGCGTGGATGCCGACAAGGCGCTTGACAGCGCTCCGTTCAAGTCGGCCTACAGGAATACCATGTCCAAGGCACAGGCGCTGTGGAACCAGCAGAGCCGCAGCACGGTGTCGGCAGACAGCATTCTGGACGAGTTGAAGAGGAGGCTGGTGGTCTCCAACAGTACCAGATGGAACTCCACCTATGACTCTGTTGTTGTCCTCAACAACCTGCTGGAGAAGAAGAGGGGAGCTGTCCACAGGGTGATGACGCAGCTGAAGCTGCAGACCTTCACAGATTCTGAGGTCGGCTTCCTGAAGGAGTACGCCCAGGTGATGTCCATTGTTGCCAAGGCCTTGGATAAGATCCAGGGGGAGGACCAGGCCTATCTCGGGAGCCTTCTGCCAACTGTAGCGGCTGCCGTCATGAGGTTGAAGGACGCCAAGTCCAAAGGCCTCCTGTACTGCAGTCCTCTGGTAGACGCGATACTGGCAGGCATTACCAAAAGGTTTGGGCCCCTCCTACAAGACCAGGAGTGCCAGCTGGCCGCTGCCTTCCACCCCAGGTTTCGCCTGTTCTGGCTGGAGAAGCATAATCACAGCCAGCTCAGCAGGGTAAAGAAGGCCATGGAGACCGGCGTGGAGACAGCCCTGAGGGAGACCATTGAGGAGGGCAGCAGCACCAGCTGCACCACCAGCAATGAGGATGAGGAAGATGACTTCTTCAGCAGCATCACTCAGCCCCAGGTGAGCAGGAGCCACAGGTCACTGAAGTCCAAGGCACAGATCTTGGTGAAGACCTGGCTGGAGGCCGGCTCGAAGGAGGTCCTGACTGACGTCGCCTTCTTGGGTGAGCAAGTGTTGATCGACCTGTTCATCAAGTACAACACAGCCATCCCATCCAGTGCTGCAGTTGAGCGCCTGTTCTCCATAGGCAAGGACATCTTGCGCGCCAAGAGAGCCACCCTGTCAGATGCCAACTTTGAGAGGCTGATGTTCATGAAGGGCAACCAGCATCACGTCGAGGCGATGGAGAAGGAGCAGGAGGCCAAGCCAGAGTGAATGCATTATTAGATTATTAAAGTTATTTTTTATGTGTATTTTTATTTCTTAATATTTTTGATTCGTTTAATACTTTTTGTACTGTAAATAAACTGTATGTTGAATGTAAACTAATGTTTAATTTCATTTGTTCATTTAATTAATTATTTATGTACACCTTGATCATCATCTGATCTTGGCATGCTATACCTTTTTGGAAAGTTCTATGTCTAAGCTGCAACATATTAAAATTTCAGCTCTCTTTATGGGTTTTAGAGCCAAAAAACCAAACCGAAGCTAAATTCATATAATAAAAGTTAGCGGTTAGCGGTAATCGTTAGCTTCCGCTAATTTTTTTATCGGTTTATCGGTTTAGCGTTATCGAAGTTAAGTTTTGAGTTAGCGGTTCAGCGGTTATCGAAGCTAACTTTTCGGTTAGCTGTGCCCACCACTGCTAAACAATCATCAATATGTGGTGGCCCCCCGTTAATAAGTAATAATATATATAAGACAATTAAAATTCCCCCAAATTAAAAGAATAAAACCCCTAAAAAACGCGAAGCTTTTTGAAAGAGCTTCTCTCTTCTTTCGGGTGGTGGGCAGAAACTAGAAGTGAAAGTCAAAATTAAATGGAGTATTCAGTAAAAATCGTCG